>JAODKC010000080.1:695590-705683 GCA_026777985.1 Mormyrops attenuatus | reverse complement strand
GGGTTCTCCTGGGGTTCCTCTGTGTTCTCCAGTTCCAAAGATGTCCTCTTCTGGTGATCTGGAGTCTCTGAATCCCTCCATGTCTGCCCTGTGATGGACTGGTGTCCCCTCCAGCTCCCTACATCTAACAGGATGGGCTCAGTAATCGTAACTAGATAAGAGTATATTAAAAATGAAAGGATGGAAAGGCATATAATTGGAGTTTTATAAATGTGTGTATTAAAATAACGAGCATGAAAGTAAATGGATCTTATCTGCAGTAAAATAACAGGGCGATAAATTATTTTAGTGACTGCGGCACTGAAATTTTATTGTCATGGCAAATGTAACTTTGGCACCTATTTATACATTTTGGAGGCTGAGGTGCACTGTTTTAATGTGGGGAGGCTTGTAGAGTAAACGCTAAATGTCAGTAGGCGTTTGGCCATTATTGTGCCCAGAAGGTCGATACATTACTGTTACTGAGCATCATTTTTCAAAACTTTATGACAAAGCCTCACAAAAACAAACAGGAGTTCTGCACAAGGTCTTATGTGAAAACACCGAAGTAGTGACGGTTAGTTCTAATGCGAGGAATGGCTCTATAAAACTCTGTCTTACTGTTCAAGAAGTAGCCAGGATGTGGCCATATCCTACCTTCATTGTAGCTGCACCTGATTGGAGTTTGAAGGACATACCCAGGAGCGTTTGGATATTGAATTTGGCCCTTGAGGGACTATATGCACGGGCACAGTACAGGGGACACCTGAGGAATGGAGAAGACAATTGAAATTCAGATGGAATCTGATGCAAAGTGGATCAGCAAAGGAAATGTCAGCATTGTTGATCCTCGTGACAAAATAACAATAATTGCAGCACATTTGCATGTAAATGATGGTTGTCCGACTAGCATGGGTGGAGATGGACGGGCTGAGATTGAGAATCGAGCGATGGAGTTTAAAGATCAGGGAAAGCCAATTCTCATCCTATTAAGATGGGTTCTTTGTCTGGGGGGTTGGATGAATTCAAACATGGTGATAGGACTAGGTGTGCAGCTGGCTAGAGTGAAATTTATTGGTTTCTTTTGGTCTATTCGACTTGAGGCAGTTAACCTCACCATAGTAAGTCAGTCTCATTGCAAGGAAATGTTCTTTGGGGTCATATATAAATCTATAAAACCTAAAAGGCATCTGTTTATGGGCCTCTTGAGTTATAATCCTGATTAAGTCCCAGTTTTTCTGTCAGTTGATGTCCAGGGACGTGTAGGGTCAGTTTTTGTGCAAGTCATGATAGCCTGCACAGTCGAGCGAAAAGTCTGCTTCTCCTTCTTGCTGGAAAGGTCACGAGGTCTAGTCAGAATATTCTGATTAGCTGTGAGGAAAACAAGCTCGCGGTCATCTTTCCCCAAGGAGCCAGTGTGTTTTTATAGAGCAGAGGATCACTGCTGTTTTTGCTGCATTTTCCCATGGATGATTGCTTCCAGAGTCTAATACGATGTGACTTTGTCTTCTGACCACCTGAGAGACCTCCAGCTATCCAGGTAATCTCCCACCAGTCACCAGCAGAAAGCTTCCCTCCCCACCAATGATTTTTTTTTTTGCCTCCTCTAATTTCACTCTGCTGAGGAAGCATTTTTTTTCTCCCCAATGGTGGGAAATGACAAGTGGGGATCAGACACCGACCATCTCATTCAGGAGAACAGTGCTGGGAAAAGTTCTGCCCGGAGTATCGATCCTTCACCATTTGATCCAGGGTCTGTGCCATGTTCACTATATTTGTGTTTGTGTGTGTATGTGTGTGTGTGTCCATTTGTCCATAATGTTCAATGATTTATCTGTGTAGAGCAGGTTGAAACTGGTTTCAAGGCAAACATGCAACAGACTGTGCCAGTTACAAGCCGTGTCTATTTAAGCCCTTATTAAGCTTAAAATTCCTGGCTGCCATTCTTGCTAATACTGTTACATTTGGAAACGTTGGTAAATATTTTACAGATCAATGAGTTTTTTTTCATACCCAAATTTCAGAACTGTTGATGATTGTCCTCAAAAAGGTTATGTTTAAGGGCACTATTTTCGATGTCAGTGGTATTTTAACTTAATTACATATTACACATTTAACTAAAATTACATTAGGCCAAAAATAATTGTTTTAATATAAATGTGTGTGAGTACTTGAAAACCCTCGCAAAAATGTACGTTATCGCACGCTGTAAGGTGTTGTCTGTACTGTGTGTGGAGGTTAGAGGTAAATAAGTAAACATTGACAGAGACCTGGCAAAAATCATTTCCGTGGTCTTGTTCATAGTGCTAATGAAATTCTGTATCTCTCATCACATTAGGCACCAAAGGGGTATTGTTTATTTGGAGGAGAATGAACTGAGAGAGAGCACAGGAAGAGAGGGAGAGAGCACGGTAACAGAGAATGTGTCTTTCCTGTCTCAATAAAAGTAAACCAGCCGGCCAACAATAATCACACAGAGTTTGGATGCGGGCGGGAGGTGATGAGACGCCAGGTTTTATAGGAGATCATTGGGAGATGAACTGGTGTGAGAGGCCATAAGAAGAAGGGCAGTAAGGGCCAAGGAAGTGGAGAGAACCATCTGGAGCTCCCACACCTTATGTCCAGGTTTACGACTGCGCTTAATTTAATTAGTTTGAGCTAAGGGAAGTCCCATGTCCAAGAAACATTTTTTACACTATCCGATGCTTTTATCCAAAATGATTTACAGTAGAGGGAAGGGTAATCCTGTGTGTGGTCCCTGGAAACAAACCCACAACCTTTGTGCTGTTAGCACGATGCTCTACTTGTTCAGCTACAGGAGCTAGAAACACACACACACACCCATACATGTGATACGGCAGTGAAAAGGCCACACTTAAAAATGAGCATATTCTTAGCAGACAAGACGCACTATAAATAAATGAGATCCACCATCTGTAAGTAAGCTGAGACGCAACCTGAACCATTTAGCCAGCGAAAGAAGTTTCGCTTTATTTTGGTTTGATTAGGCAAGATGCAGACTTACAAGTAAAGCTAGAACCTCTTCAAATTCTGGCTGGGTTAGCGTTGTATTCCACCTTACGATGGTACAGTTTTATTCCAGAATTGCCTTCTTTATTCACCCTAAAAACACACACCTGTAAATTTCCACCCCATGTTCCATAAGGTGAAAAGAAAATGAACTCTGACTGTCTGTAGTTGAGATCAGTTAAGTGTTTATTTTCGGCCAGGAAGCTGTAGTGAATTTCTGGAGCACACAAACATGAAGCAATATCATTTCTATCACGGTGAGTGATTCAAAGCTCCCAGGAATTGTAAGGCAATCCACTTGCTGCAGACAGAGCTCCATAACGATAACCGCAAACTCGTTATATTTTTAACTCTCCTGAAGCTGTTGTAACTACTCAGCTTAATAGTAGGCATTTTCAACAGCTCACCTCTAATTGAAAAATCAATTGGTCTGCCTTAAGTATATTTTCCCCCATTGCTCTGCTTAATGGAATTAATTTGGGCTTGTGGGGCATAGTTGCAAGTCGATCTGCTTCGTTGTCATAAATCCAGGTGAACCGTCTCCTTGGTATGGGCACCCATCTCCACCAGAACTGTGTCAGACCTTGTCTGCTTGTTCAACCAGACGAAAACCCATCCACACGGTGGTACTGTGACAGTTGCATTATTTGAGAATGTCATTCCACCTCCCTCTTGTGAAAATATAGAAAAAATAGATATGAATTATTTAATGGAAAACTGGAAACAGGTAAACTAATTAATTTGAAGCTGTCAAGTGTGATTTGCAGTTAAAATGTGATGCAGCGTAACTACGATGAAGAAATGAGGCTATATTCAAACCATGCAGTGTATTTTGACCAAATTAAATGAGATGGAAGTCTTGGCATGTAGTGTGATGTCTTAGTGAAGTGCTTAAATCCCCTTTTTTCTACAGTATCTTCTACATTGATTGTGATGATAAAATGAAATCCCGGTCCATTGTGTTTTCGCATTTAAGCATGTTTCTCCACAGATCGTATAATTACCGTCCATTCAATGTGAGATGGGAGGTGAGGCTTTCTGTGTGTTATAAAGAGTGAAATTAACTGCATGCACGGTATTTAATCGAGACATCAGTCAAAGTATGTCTGACATGCCAGTTATTCTCATTTTCGCCATGATCAGTAAAAAAAGAATGTTAAAGTCATTTTGCAAAGGCAGAAAGGAGTTTTATGTACACGCCTTAACGTGATTTCGTGGTAGGCGGCTCCAGATAGGAGACTGACCGGTAAACGGGCATGGAAATTTGGTTGGAGGAAAATGGCGCTGGCTGGCTGGGTGGGTGGGGGAGGTAATGAGACTAAAGATCATCAGTGCTTCTTCGCAGACGTGGTGGTTAATCAGGCCTGTAATCTGGGACGCAGCAGCGGGGAAAATGGCATGAGCTGTTCAGTCACCACGCCCGGCGGTCCCCAGCCTAATTGGAATGCCACCCTTTGGCACGGTGATTTCCGCTCCTTTTTCGCTCCTAGTGCACTCCGTGCCCGCTTTGACAAACTTTGTTTTGAAGGGGTTGCCTGGTTTCGCCTGCTGGGCTCCTCGGCAAAGAGCAGGGCTCCGTAAACCGCGAGCTGGCACGCTTACCACAGGGATCTGCTGCGGCTTATTAACCCTGATAGACCCCCGCCGTGCGGCGCGATACGCTGTATCTGCCGGTATCTCTCTGATAGTTTAACGTATCCACTTCATCCAAGCCTTTCCGAAAGCCCCATCTTCTCTGATTATCTGGCTTTTTTCTTTTATCTTACATTTTTCCACGTGGCTCTTTCTATTCAATTTCTCCCCTGTATACAATTACCCCCCCCCCATTCTAATTCAACATGTATGACTCATTTTATTAGTATCCAGTAACTGTTTTCAACCCATCTTTCAGATCTTATATTGATCTGCTGATGCCTATGGCGTGTGAAAGGTGTAGCCAATCCATTGATCAGTGTCTGAATATCAAGTGAACATTTTATATATTTGGATGTGTAATATGTAATAAAACATGTACATCCTTTTTAGGTCCCACAGGGTTAAAATCAAGGGTCCTGACAGAAGCCCTCAAGGTAATATTGTAGTGTGCCACTGTGCTTTACCATCTGGCCGATCAAAGTTATTGTCTTCTGGACTTTTCTGTGCTCTGGCGTGTTTGAAGAGCAATAATGTTTTTGGTGCTTATTTTTATTGGAATTAAGCAAACATAGATGAAATGAAGAGAAATTTCACAAGGTTTAAGTGTTTTTCTTGTTTTATTATTGCCTCTGCCCTGTGGTAAACAGCTAGGCAGTGTGCTCTATAACAACTGTCGCAAAACAATTATTTACATTGAATTCTCTTCTGATCCAAAACGTACTTCATTAGACTCGTGCTCTAATAACTGCTCCAACTCGTTCGCGGAATGATTTCCAATATTGCTAATCTGCTGAATAATTAACAGGGGAAGCTCTCTTGACATTAATTGTAAGCAGCCGCTGCTGCAGTCATGCTGTTGATGAATATTTCATATTCATTTTCTGATAACTAATTGCATGTTTTGTCTCCAGTTCCACGCTAGCAGGGACTGTGATCAGTATGTTTTGGGACATCACTTTGTCTATGGGCATCAAGTGTTGTATTTTCTCTCGTGTGTTGCTGAAATTAACATCTGTGCTCATGCAGCACATTGAAAACCTTGCCTAGCAACAGTTCCCACACCCTTTAAGTAAACCAAACACAATTCCTGACATCGACGTGGGGTATTCCTAACCCCGTGTTTTTGTGGCTTTTGACTGTATCCATATATGCTTCTCCCAAAAACCAGGGAGGCCTAACTCCCATGGTAGAGATGCCTGTACAGATAATTAAGGGTGATAATTACACTAAGCAGTCCTCGCGAGTGCTTGGTTTAGTTACAGATTGCCACACAGCAGTGTAGCATTACTGTACACAAAATGGTGCTTAATTAGTCGATGTCTGATTAACGAGGTTAACCCCTTTGTCACCATGGCAACGGAAGCAGGCACGGTTTCGACAAACTCTTCTACGTTCAGAACTTTGATAGTGTTCAACGTTAACCATGGACAGGACAACCGCAGCCCTTAAATGAATATGGGGGAGGGATGATACATGGATAATTATAGCTCTCATTCATCTATGAATCATCTTCCATCAGAAATAGACCTTCAGATTTAAAAGTATTTGGACGCTCTCAAAAGTAGGACAGATGGCCTAGGATGACTGAGAGTTCTTCCCCGTAATTCTACCCGATATCCATTACAACTTGCTTCAGTAGGAGTCCTCAAAGTCAAATGCAAGTACTCAGTCATTTGCTGATGTGACTGCAGAGCTAATCTTTAATGTCCCATAATGATGAGCTGGGATTTAGTGTCACCGTGTGCTAAAGGTTATATATCGACTAGGAAACTCTTCACGGAATGATAATGGAAAGTTCTTGAAGATGTTGAACCCACCACGGGGTGGTTAGGAGAGAAATAATAATAGACACAGGGTAAGCACCCATGATCTGCCTGACATTGTGCTCACGTACCGCTTGGCTCAATACTGTGTCAGCTATCGACACGTCAAGATGATCAATCAGCCACTCAAATTAAAGGGAGTGCTGCATTTGCACAGCAGGATATCAGAGAAGTCCTTCCCCTCACCCTCACATCCATTTTCCCAGGAGTTCCCTAGGTCTGTAAGATTTAGGAGCCCACAGATTGCCATAAACGTTTGACTTTTATGAGAAATGAAAAACAAAGAATCTAGTGCTACAGGATGGAGATGGCAGTCTGAGCAAACAAAACCAAAAGCTAGACTGATGAGTTGGAAGTGGAACTGAGCGTAATGGCACAGGCCAATTAGATGATGAGTTTTCTTCGACCTTAATTAGCTGCTAAGTTGTTTCTTCTGTAAATGAAATATTTATGGATGCATGATTAGGATTCATCCGTGGAGAACTTGGCAGTTGTCCCCGCCAGCTGTTTTAATGGGATGAACGTAGCGCGGGATGTAATGAGGGGGGAGAGGAGGGCCTGCGGGCATTTCCTGGGGCATCGGGGCAGGAGGAAGGAGCTGATGGGCATTTCGAAGGGCAGTGAGAGCAGGAGGGAGAAGTGTTTGGACCTAGTGAAGGACAGACGTGGGATGAGATGGATGGATCATCTGCTGTGGGTGGTTTACTGTGATGTCGGCTCGGCTGAGGAGGCCGTTTCACTCGCTGTTTAGAAACTGTGCTGGAACCGTCTCATTCTCTCCACCCACTTCTCAGGCAGCTGGAAGTTTGACTGAAAAAAATTGATCTGCATTTATAATCTCCTCTGTGACCTCGATAACCAACTCCCCGCTATTTTAACGTGGCCTTTACCGACCGCGCGCTCAGCTACTTAGAGCACTCCATCCCACGTCTTAAACCCATAGCACTTAATCTTAATGACACTGCCCTCGTTCATATGTGCTTAAAGGCGAACCTGGGGGGGAAACCGGGCAGCCATGAAGGTTCTATTTGCAAAATGCTCCAGCTTCAGGATTGCGCTGTGGGCGTTAGTGTTCTGTCTTTTCTTCACCATTCCTGGTTTTGATGTTACTCCCCATATTCCTTCTGTACAAGACCCACACCCATGATAGGCAGTCAATTTAATAGTATCTTCTATGGTGTCCTGACCCATTGATGCCAAGGAACCAATTATTATGCAGATTGAGGTGGTGGGGGGCGGGGCTACCATCTAAGCCACTCCCAGAAATTAATCCCACTCTATCAGGGGCTTCCAAGACAGACAGGTGTCAGCACAGTGCACCCATATATATCGAATTACAAGAAATCAGGCTGAGAATTATTAAACAGTGGAATTACAGTGTAATGGGTAGTGGGAATTTGATTGGTTAGGAGCATATGCAAATGAGGTAGCCCCACCCGGTCCAGCCGTGTCTGCAAGACAGGTATCTCTAGTCGAGTGGGGATGAGGATGCCACAGTCAGCCGTGTGTGCTCTCTCTTTTTTAGATACACGGCGTGACCAGAATAGGCACCGCGTGTCACGACAGTGCTGGGCGGGAGCCATGCGGTCGCCTCCGTGTTGAGCGGATGTTCACACACATCTCGTGTGCTGAAGGGGTTTTATTTATTTGTTTCTCGAATCGATTTTCACCGCTGTGTGGGCCTCTTTGTAAGATGAGGAGATACCAGAACAAAGGCGGGGGGGGGCTGCATCTCGAGTTCAGGTTCCTGACTGTATTGGATGCAGTTTGTGTTGCACTTCTGCACACTAACAACACACATTTTACTACGCTTTGCACAGGTAAGTATATATTATTATTTATTTTATAAGGAAGCTTGGGAATTGGAAAAATTCCGGAATATTTAGCCATGGTTGCGTCTTTAGTGACTAGATCGGTAAGTGTGTTTGTTAGTGTGTGTGCATGCGCATGAGAGTCCTGCTGTCCGTCTGGATGGGGGGTTGGGGGGGGGAGTTTGGACACAACTCTCCTTTCCCATAATGCCGTGGATTAGAAATTCCGCTGAGCGTTTCCCCCGAAACCACCCCTAAAGCAGCAGAAAGAAACTCAATTAATTTACATTTAACTATTTCAGTAGCACAGGCTAACTGGCTAACTAGCTATCTGGCATCTGTTTAGCAAGAAAAGTAGTGAAATATTAAAAATGACTGGAATGTCCGGTAATGCAACCAGAGGTGTTTCTTCAGATTTTTTTCATTTGCTCTTTTGCGCCCTCTAATCAAATGGTGCCCTGGGCAGTTGCCTATGTCGCCTATAGGGTGGCCGGCCCTGTGTTCAGGTACATGAAGTAAAACAGCAGAGCCTTAGCACTGTTCAGCTGTTCATCACACCACACTATGAGCTATGTGACATGGCCTTGCAGGTGAAAAGTATTTGCTTTCCATTTTGCTGTGTTCATGGCGATGCATTTGGGGCTTCACCAGTGCAGCTTCACGGCCTGGGAGGAAACTGCTGGGGAATCCTTGACATGGGCTGGTCAACATGGCCCCATTGATGTTTCACGCCTTTGAACTGGGAGCCTTAAGCAAAAAAATGGGCTCATCTAGAGCAGAGGCTCTTCGAATGCTAGAGAAATTTTAATCAGTCTTCTTCCAAGGGCCCATGTTTTCTGTGCTGTAGACATTTGGTCAGACCCCAAGGAAATAGGCTTAGACATGACAAAGCACTTCAAGTAGTTGTATTTATGTAATAATGTGCAAACATCAAATAGTACATGAGTGATATGTTACACATGCACTAATATTACATTTTTCTGGTTCCATCATTAACACAGCAAACAAATTACGTTTTTTTTAACACATTGTTAGGTTGTTTTATTAGCTTTGAATTTTTTTCCCATATAATATAAAAATTTCCCTGTAAAAGTTAATTCTGAAACCTTTATTTAGTAGCCTGTGAAAACATAATCTCATTATATTAGAAACAACAGATTTAAATGATGGGATTACTGTAGCTCTGACAAAAACGAAACTTGTTAAGCCAATTAGCGGACAGTACTTTTCCACAAGCAATGTTTCCACGGTGACACCCTTCACTGACGCGGCACACGTTTTCACAGACATCTTTCAACACGGTTTGGTCCATTGAGTTCCAGCGGCCTTCACGTGGTGATATGATTGTCTTTGATGTAGCCCAGTTGACGCTAATTAGCTGCTGTTTTCTCCCCCCCCCCACCCTTTGCTCCTCAGTGGATGGCTGCACAGATTGGTCGGTGGACTACCTGAAGTACAAGGTGCTTCATGGGGAGCCGGTGCGGATTAAATGCGCCCTGTTTTACGGATACATCCGAGCCAACTACACTCACGCGCAGAGCGCAGGACTCAGTCTCATGTGGTACAAGAGCGCGGGCCACGGTGACTTTGAGGAGCCCATCTCCTTTGATGGACTGCGCATGAGCAAGGAGGAGGACGCCATATGGTTCCGTCCAGCAGAGCTGCAGGACGTCGGACTCTACTCCTGTGTCTTAAGGTGAGTCACCGCGCTCCCCTGGTGGTTCTTCGAATACATTTATTTGGTTTGTATATAGACGAGGAAGACGGTATAATTAATTAGTCTTGCGTTCTGGAGCACGTGAGGGAAACAGTCAC
>JAODKC010000080.1:677366-688425 GCA_026777985.1 Mormyrops attenuatus | reverse complement strand
GCCTTTATCACTGCAGATAAGCTGGATATACTGTAGCCGTTAGGCCGACCTGGCGAAATTCCATGGAGCCAGTAGGACCATCAGTGCACTCATCCCAGGCTCCTCTTCTGAAGGCACCGATCATACTTAGCTGCCAAGAGATCAGTTCCTTGGGATGACCTGAGAAATTCAGTTTCTCAGGTTGTGTCCTGTCAGACAGGCACTGGCCCCAGATGGACAGGGTTAGGGTTAGGGTTAGGGTTAGGGTTGTATGCCAAATACCGCTAAATGGGCCACAAGATGGCATCATAGTTAAAGAGGGAAAAAAAAATATCCCGCTGTTTTACTTCATTTGATCATTGTCTGTTCTTTGTTAAATGTATCCGTTCAGTGTCTAAATAAATAACGGATGAAGCTGTGAATTGCTTTGGATGAATGTGTTCACTAAGCAAAGAATGCATAAATGTATCAGTGGCGGTCAAAGCCCTTGTGGGCCAGCTTCACCACTGACGATGTCTCGGACGGTGCACTGTGTGCAGTGCCCCATTTATTGTTGGGCCCCTACCTACAGTGTAAAATAAAATTTGGGGCCCCTACAATTCAGGGCCCTGGGCTAAAGCCCAGGTAAGCCTATGCGTGTATCTGGCCTTGCCCGAATTGGCCGCCTGTGTTGGCTAATGGGTTGACTTGCACTAAAATACACACTATTTATAATCGCACTCTGGGAAACAGTGGAGATCATCATGATTGCTGCAAATGCAAGCCATTCCTGCCCAAGGGTACATGTTGGGAGAAAGCTGATAGTGTCAGTATATGTATGAATTTTTTGCTCCTTGCATTATCATAAGAATTATTGGCTGATGTCACAAATTTTTGTAAAAGTTATATTTTTTGCAAGCTAACATTTCAGTCAAACTCTGTACTACAAAAGTGACAATAAATTAGGGATTATGGGGCACTGTGTCTAAAACTGTGCTATTAAATGGATATACAGGTTATTTTTTTGTTCCCTCTGCTTCATCAGACTGTAAAGTGATTCCAATCCATCATTTGTGCACAAATTTAGCATTTTTGCTCCTAGGTGTGAATGCTCTTCTGCTGCTATGTACAGTTCGGTGTGATAAATCTTTTCTCAGCATCTCTCACTCAACACAGTGAGAATATAGAGCATCCATCCCGTCCGTCAGGCTCGGTGGTATCCACGGAGATGTGTCTTTGACTGTGTCGCTGTGTCACTGCCAAACAGATGGCTTCCATCACCACAGTGACAGTCCTGAGTTCCCGAGAGCGTTGGAAAGTTGTGGCCGATCGGATTCCTTGCCCGTTCCGCTGAAATCCAGCCACGTTGAAAACACCATGGCACGGCGGCCCGCGGAGGCGGTGAGAAGGAGCGGCGGGAAGAAGGCATGGTGGGAGATCTGTGAAAAAACGCGGACAGAGCCGCAGAACAGAGAGGAGACGTGCGACTTTGAAGCATTTGGTCTGCAGAAGATGAGGACTGGGAGGAGGAACAGAGGAAAGACATATGACTCGGGAACAGTTGATGGTAAAAAAAAAATGCGGATGGAGAGCTGGAGGAGGTGTAAAAATGTGGAAGAGAGCAGACAGGACTGCCTACGGCTCAGATCGTCACGATCAACTCAGGAGCACCGAAGATGAAAAGAGGACGAGGGGACTGTAATGCTGGAAGTGTCTTAGAAATGTATGGCAGCTTTTACATCACGAGGCTTCAGAGGAACAGAGGGCACAGAGGAAGCAGAAAGGATCTCGCCGAATGAGGGCTGCCTCCACTGCATCTTTTGTGAGTCAGACAGGTCACCCTCTTTGCTGTTGCTGTTATCGTTGGCATCGTTCCCACATCCCTGATCCTGTTTCAGTTGCAACAGAAGATGGCCAGCTTCAGGAATGCATTTTCAAATGTGCCTGACCTGTAAAGCATCACTCCTAGCATAGGAAACGAAGCTGTCCATTCAGCGGAGCTATGGCTTCCCGAGGTCACATGACCCGTGTGTGCAGAGATGTCTCCTGGTTGGCACAGCGCAACAATGCAGCTGGAGGTGGACAGAAGAACCACACCTCGTGCGTGTTTTGTCAGTGATATCACAACATTTTTTAAGTGGCACCTTAAGTGAGTTTGTTATCTGGTCCTTCCTCATCGTTGTCCTCCCCTGTATTATGTCTCATTATCCACTAGCCAGGAGAAACATTGTTCAGCCCGTCTGGCTGCAAGTGCTTCCAGCGTTGTGTCCTTTTAGACCCTGCTTGGCTGGGCGTGTGCAGAAGGAGCCCGGCCACCAGGATGGCTAGAACTGATAGCGGAGTCACCGACCTTCTTTCCTGGTATGTCGTTGGGCTTTATCGCTCAAACGAAATGTCAGAATCAAATTGTTTGAGAAAATCAGATTGGCCCCATCTCCTCTGCCAAGCCCACACCCCATCCATTAATAAAAAAAAAGACCTTGCTTGATTCCAGACACATGTCTCAGCTGCCACTCAAGGGATAAGTGACCCAATTGGAGAAACAACATCAACTTTTTTATGCAAAGTCAGAACTTCAAGCTGTAGGGTTTGCTTAAAATGTGAAACTGGTTCTGGTAAACGACGGGTCCTGTTTTTGAGCTTATTCTGGGGGAACACAAAAAAAAAGAATCCCTTAAAGGCCCTTTGTGATTATTGTGAAAAGGCCCGTTAAGGACATATGTGACAGAAAACACATTAAAAGTTACAAGGAAGACCCTCTTTTTAGGGCACAGAGAATCCTGGAGCCTACGCTGTTCATGCAGGAGGTTAGGTATGTATGAATATGATACGACTTGTCAAAGAGGTTTAAAAGTCTGTCGATATGGAGTAAGCTCACTGTAGCATCACTGTTTCCTTAAAATCCACTCCCTCTTCACATGAAACATCCCTGTAAGGCCTTTTCTGGGCGTCTCTCTGTGAGATCCTGTAAATCTCTGCTTTCTGCGCTATCGATTATTGCCCCATGCTGTCACAGTCATTTTTCATACCCTACGAGCATTTTACTGGAGCAGTAGTTGTTTTTTTTTTCTTTCACACATTATGCACTCACTGGCGACTTTACTAAATACACCTGCTCGCGTCTGCTCCTCCAAACAGTGAACCACGTGGCTGCAAGTGAATACATACAGCTATAGACACGGTCGAGGGGTCCACGAACGGTTTGGCAGAGCATTTCTAAGAATGCCCTGAGAATTTCTAGGATGTGTGATCTTAGAAGAGATTTTGAAGTATCTAGTATCTCAGAGCCGCCCTGGTGGGATATTCACGCACTGCAGTCTGCAGTTCACAGAGAATGATGTCCATGAACAAAAAACAACCAATCAGAGCCATTTCTGTGGCTGAAAACGCCAACTTAATAAAATAGGTCGAAGGAGGATGTCCAGACAAATGAAACCTAGCAAGTTAAGTGCACACCGCCAAACTGTCAAAAGTACAAAAATAAAAGCTCAGAACAACAGCTGGGTGCAGAAAGGCTTCTCTAAGTGCAGAACTCGTCTTTCATCTAAGCAGTTCTAGAGGAAAATGTGGGTCCTACCCAGTACTAGTGGGATGCTTCCAGAAAAGTTACTACTCAGTGTATATGGTGTGTGAATGTGGAATATACAAATGCGTGTGTTACATAAACGCTAGTTAAATGTACCATGAAAGCGAACCTCTGATTGAATTAATCACCGCGTGAATTTCCTGCCCACGGCTGACTGAACCCACTGATCAGGGCCCGTTCTCTAAAAAGTCAAGTGGAAAGATTAGTTTATGAATCTCTGTGTCTTTCTCACGGCCTCTTCACACTGTGTCCTGCTGGCAAGCGGACTTTGGAAGGTGCACATCCCCTGATGACAGTGTACAGATACAGCATGGGTATTCACAAGGCAGAGTCTTCGTAGTAGGCCTGTATCGTCATCATGATGTGCACACTAATCATGTTGCAGGATGTGCAATGCTATGTAAGCCAGTTTAAATCAAACAAATCATGCTGCAACTTTTTCTTGATACAAAAGGAAAACTCACATAGTTCTTATTTTCCACGATTAATCTATAAGAGAAGTCTAACATAATTTACTCCGATTTAAGGGTTTTGGATACATGGAGTTTTGCTAGTGAGTAACATGCAGGCTCTGCATGCACAGCGAACCACCAGTCACAATAAGTTTATATTTACTCCTTAAATATAATCCCCCCATGTCACTGTGGTCCCAGATCAGTTCAAAGACATGCTAAGGTGAATTGGTGTCGCCAAATTGTCCATAGGTGTGAATGGCACGTGTGCCTCGTGATGGCATCCCATCTTAGGTTGTTCCCCGCCTTGCGCCTGTAGCTTCCAGGATAGACTCCAAACCCCCCTTGACCCTGCATTTTACAAGCGGGTATAGAAAATAAATGATGGATAGTTAGCCGAACATGCTATGCTAGTGGTCAAATAAACAAGCACATGGACGTTGGATAGTTACTGTAACTGCTGCGGTGACATTCCCGACAGGCATAAAATTGAAGTCTTACACCAGCAGGAAGATCATGTAAGCATCATTTTCTTTGACTGCCTTAGACTTTTGCACAGTACTGTAAATCAGTGAATTAATTAACATGGTTTGTAGTCTGCAGGAGCCTGCAATTTCAGTCAGTAATGGAACCAATGTGTTGCCTAATGCACCTGGTTTGCCCCTAGAATTCAGAATTCACTTCCTGCTTTTTTTTGTCTGCCGTCTTCTCTGTCACACAGGTAGGGCCGATTACCATGAATTGTTTGTATGAACTGGCTGTAAGGTTATCATTTTTCTCTCCTTTGACCCACCATCAGACCATGAACTCCTATTTCTAGCCGTTCTCCTAGATGTCGTGACACACTAGTCGACGAACACACACACTTCTTTAACTCGAAAGGTCTGCCAACTGGAAAAGCAGAAAATCAGTCCTGCAGCTTCTTTCGCCCTGTTGCTGCAAAATATTTGAAGTAGTTGACATGCCTTGCATATTTATTTCGAAAATCCTTCCCATGATGCAGTTGGGGCAGGTCACTGTGTGAATGTGTTGTGACTCAGCATTTGCCAGAGGATCCTGTGTGTATGGAGGTGTCCGATGTCGCAGGCCGCACTCCGGTCCACGCCAGCCTCTGCCTGTCACGGTGTGCGGCCACATTCTCCATTCAGTGGAACGCAGATGAGATTTCAGCAGACACCGGCCTCTGAAAAACACGGCGTCCCCTTCTGGCACTGTCCTCCCACGTCAGCATGCGCCACTAGCCCCCACCCCACACACACACACACACACACACACACACACACGCACGCCTAATCCGCCCACGCCGCGTGCTGACTTGGCCAGCATTACGGCAGAAGTTCCGGAGGGGGCGAGACGATTGATAGCGGACTCTACCTTTTTAAATGGATGGAAAGCATTGAGAGTGGGGGGGGGGAAGTGAGGGGCGTGTGTGCTTGGCCCACAGTCAAGCTAATGGCATGGCCCGTTAATCACCTGGCCTCGCACGATGGCAGGTGAGTTACGAGCCGCTCACAGGTGGGCCTCCTCCCCGCCTGCCATACTGCCTGACCTTCGTAAATAACTCACCTGTTGTCTGAAGATTGATTCGAGTCCATCCGTGGCCTTGGTCCCGTTGGGGAACAGAGTCCTGAGCGGGGGCACGGTTCCCGTACTTACTGGGGTGGAGGGGGTGCATTCCCAGTCTTGTTTACTGTTTCCTTGGATTTAACCTCTAGGGCACCAGGCTCATCATTATATTTTCCTTATGCTGTCGATAAATTAAGCACCAGCTCAAGTGAGCATGTGTCCTGGAATGGGCCGGGTCACTGGCTGTTTAAATTCCCCGCTTGTTTAATTTACTGTTTTGTCTGGTCCCAGTATTACAGCACCTCTTAGTATGCCGTTTATCAATTTCCCATCAGGCCTATTCAGGTATGCGGAGCATTATTACTGCTTTCGATCTTCTGCGGAGAGTCCGCAATAAAAGGAATCCGGGGACAGCCTTAGCAGGGGCACTGAAAACAGACTCTAGGCTCACATATGTGCAGCTGCCCCCCTGCACATCCTCTCACAGTGAACCTATTAATTATGGAACGGACAAATCATTAGCCTGTGTTTTCTTTCCCCAGAACTGCGAGAGGAAGCATTGAGAAATTCACTGGGGCTCTTTGTGTGGTTTGGAAACCAAGACTGACTGCGAAAAGGGACTCTCTCTCTCTCTCTCTCTCTCTCTCTCTCTCTCTCTCTTTCTCTCACTCTGCCTCTCTCTTTCAATCTGTCTCAAAATGTGCTGCACTGGCACAAAGAAAATCTTTTTCGGTTTTTCCCAGGGCATCTAGATGATATTATATAAATTAGCTGAACAGTCCACTGTATACAAACAGAATAAATGAAAGATGGCCAGTGAATAAAGCAGCCGCAACGGTACTGCTGTCTGTCTGTGTCTCAGACTGGCATTGGACCGCAATCGGAGCGTGCGCGACCCAATGTGGAAAGGATTAATAAAACGTGCTTAAAGTCTTAGCTGAGCGGAAAACGGCTGCGTGGTCCTGGAGCCACCTAATCTGGACGGGGCAGCTGCTCCCATCCGACAAACGAAACAGAACGAGACATTATATCTGAAGGAGCAGATATCAAAGCACTAATCTGATGGCGGATCAAAGCAGCCTCTATAGGCACATTATTAAAGAACATTAATAATAAGCACCATCTTCATGTGTTTTTATTCCGCCTATATTTCGTTTGTACTGTGTTTAGATACGGTCTGTATTCTGTTTTATTCTGCCTATATTTTGTTTGTATGGTGTTTAGATACGGTCTGTATTTGGTTTCATTCTGCCTATATTTTGTTTGTACTGTGCTTAGGTTTGGTCTGTATTCAGTTTTTAGTCCATCTATGTATTGCGTTTATACTGTGTTGAGGTTTGGTCTGTATTCAGTTTTTAGTCCATCTATATATTGCGTTTATACTGTGTTGAGGTTAGGTCTGTATTCAGTTTTTAGTCCATCTATATATTGCGTTTATACTGTGTTGAGGTTTGGTCTGTATTCAGTTTTTAGTCCATCTATATATTGCGTTTATACTGTGTTGAGGTTAGGTCTGTATTCGGTTTTTATTCTGCTTATATTTTGTTTGTACCGTCTTTAGATTCGGTCTGCATTCAATTTTTATGCCGCCTATATTTCGTTTGTACTGTGTTTAGGTTCGGTCTGGGTTCGGTTTTTATTCCGCCTATATTTCCTTTGTACTGTGTTTAGGTTCGGTCTGGGTTCGGTGTTTATTCCGCCTATATTTCCTTTGTACTGTGTTTAGGTTCGGTCTGGGTTCAGTTTTTATTCCACCTATATTTCGTTTGTACTGTGTTTAGGTTCGGTATGTATTTGGTTTTTATTCTGCCTATATTTCATTTGTACTGTGCTTAGGTTCGGTCTGAAAGTAGAATAAACAATGAATTCAGGTAGTTCCCGGTACCGCAAAATATTTACTGAAGATTACCATTTTTATTGTATAAATTGTTTAATAATAATTTCATTAAGGATAGTGGATTGAGTTGCTCTAGACAACAAATAGGTTATATATATTTTTAACAACAAGAAGCAGCTGATCTTTTAAAATTTAAGAAATACTTTTACAAAACATCCAAATACAAAAAATAGTGTTGGCATGTCAGGCTTTGTACTACTTCATAATTCATATTTTGCTTGTCCTCGTTTTAGATTAATAAGGTCTCCTGGCTCCCTTATCTTTTATATTCTCAGCAAAGCAATTAAACAAAGATGAAGATGTAATATTTTTATACTTCTTAAAGTTATCAAGGGTATTTTTTTATCTGTCTTTTTTCTGGTCCTTTTGCCCTCTGAAATGTGAACCACTTCCAGTGTTAGTGCTATCCTGTAATTAAGCAGTGTCAGAATTCAGAAGAGATTTATATAATGCCAAATTAATGTTCCAATTGGCTCGTGCACTGAAACGTTTCTATTGGTAGTTCATGTGCTGTGAAGAAGGTTGTGATTGGCCAGTTATGAACCATAAAGGTCTGCTTTCACCTCCACACGTATGCATTTTTACAGTATTTTTCTGTGGCTGAATCCCAGTAGCTCTGGCCTGACCCTGGATATGCCGAAAGTGGTTTACACAAAATGGGTGAGAAGATGCTGATGTGAATATCCAGGACTTGCTGTCATCTTGGCTTCTAGCTAGCTGTGAAGGTTCTGAAGGAACTTCACTTCAACTCTCAAGGAAAAAATATGAAATATAATTAAAATATAAAAAGCAACATAATTTATTTATTAGGTACCTACCTGCACGGTACCTATACGACTGTTTTTTTTTTTTCTAAACTGTTAATTACATTTATATTATGGACATAAATAATATACCACATATCCAGTGATCTTTTGCATATATATTACTAAGCTGTGATAAATATATAGTTTAATGCATAAATTATAATTTGTAAAGCAGATAATGAAGCTTATCCCTCTGGACTCCATTCAAAGTGCTCAATTGAGAAGGATGGCTAGGGGGCATTTTGTACTAAACTGTGTAAAGGATTTGAGCATGTGACCTTGGAGAAACCTGATGCTTTAGGCCACGGCAGTTTCCCCATATATACCTGCCTTCCGCCCACTTCCCAGTCCTCCCATGTAGTGCTGTATTTTCAGCAGCCTGTCCACTATAATGAGATGTCCCCGGCAACTTCTCAAGTCTTACTCTGCAAACTGTCAGCCAGGATTTCTGTCTTTATATATTTATTTTTCTCTTTAAAATCTTATTGCATTTGAAGTATGACAGTGCCATGAAATGATACAAGATGGTTTTTTTACCCCCCCCCCCCCACCACCCCGGCACAGGAAGGCATGGCATTAAAACGCTATAAATATTACATTTCCACCTTGACGCGAGATTGTCACTGGATTTAGCAACAACGCTGCAACCTAAAACCACGCACAGCCGATGACCTAGACGTGTTACAGTAACGGCGTGGGTGTGTTGTGTGGCTGACACAGCCACTTTGAGAATATGGAAGCTTTAAGCAGTGCCTCACATCTTCTGTGTTCAGCCTAAATATCTCCCTCTTTGATGTCTAATTCTGAAAAAGAAGAAGAGAAAAGTGAATAAATAAGCAGATATTTCCATATGTTTACATTCATTTTCAAAATTAGCGTGGAACCCTGGAAATTATACAGATTCTCTATAGATATCTGACATATTTTATAGCAGATGTGCATTTTGATGTATTTAAATTCAAAATCCTCAGGTAATTTAAAAAAAATGTGATGGATGTGTTTGACCTCATCTATTGATCACTTGGGGACAAGAGATGAAATCCCACGATCCCTGGTTGCAGGTTTATTTGCTCTGGCCGGAATATTTAGCAGGGGTGGGACTCGGGGATCTCGTTTGCTCAGGTGTCCATCTGGTGGAAGGCGTCTCCGATAATCTCCATATCATGTCATATTTGCAGCAGTTGTTTAATTAAACTGCATGAGAGATCATCGCTTGCAAGTGCACTTCCACTTTGGCATAGTGTTCTGCTAATCCGCCGCATTACTCTATCTGTACATATTTGCAGTCTATTATTTTCTGCTTGTTTGGGGTCTTTAAGTGAGTCTGTGGGACAGATTTCTACTTGGATTACCTGGACTGAAGAGATTTGTGAACACGACATGCATCCATCACAGAACCTGCAGGCTGATTGTCTCCTGCTGGTTCCTTATTCTGTCTCAGCAATGAGCCTCATGGCCTTGGCATCATTAGTGACTCTTAAACAGGTACCGGGACATATTGGGATCAAACCCATTGATTGCTTCCGCTTTGTGTTTCGGGGCCTGTGGCTCCTTTCCATACTGTCCATCGATTTCTGCTCTTCACATTCCTCTGATTCCGGTCCAAGGTTTACTTGACCGTGTTCTGAGGCAAATATTGACAAGCTCTCTAATCGCATGGCTGAGAGTTCCGTGTTGAGCTTTGGGCAAATCACGATCGCTCCCCGGGGTAAGGGATTTTGATTTGTCGTATCCAAAGTTGAGACCGCTGACGTATTTACAGTTCCGGCCCATGCCGACCTCGAGTGATCTGACAGATTAGACAATGGTGTTTATCGGTTGCACAGATAAGGTATAAGTTTTGCTACTGTAGAGGGACCAGCTTAAAACGGCCCTGATATCTTCCACCTGGGGAGTGATGGGCGGTGAGTATGCAACCTCACCCAGCAAATTACTGTGTGAAATTACTGAAGCTTCCTATTACAAAAAGAGTTCCAATGAAGTGCTTTCTTCTAGACCTATAACAGGGATTGTGAGTTGGAAACCCCCCTCTGAAACGGAGCATTAGCCGAAAGACACGTGATGAGTGGTCATTTTCAGATCTGTTCCTTATGTATGTATAGGAACCAGTAAACCCCCCCAGACCCAGCCATCCACCCCACAGTCATGGGTAGCCCTTCTGCCACCCAACTGCCATTTTGATTTCTTGTATGCATTTTCCCTGCTTTTGTGCTCAGTTTCCCTCACCACACTTGCCCCTATATAAAGTTTTTTTGCTTCCACCTATCACCATTCTCCTCCCAGAGAGTTTCCCACACTCGATATGGTGAGTCAGGAACCTGAACCACAGCACCACCTATAGGTTAAATGCTGGAATATTCCTACCACAAAATCCCACGATTTATTATTCCAGGTCACACCTGATATTCGGCATCAGTTTCTACGTGCCGTCGCCTGATCACATGCACTGAATCGGCACAGAGCATGAAAAACGGTGTCAATCAGTCTTCAGAAGTTCCAGTTGTTGCTGCTGATTTGGTGCCTCTTCTCATTTTTTGTCACTGATACTGTAATTTGTGACTCTGCCCTGTTTTTCTCCACCAAATCATTCACATTGATGACCGAATGGATCAGCAAGAGCACTAGAGCGCCGTATGTGTTTGCTACCCAGCTTCAGCCCTGAGATCCATCCTTACATGTTGTGTCCTTCACGCTTGACGCACTGAAAAATTCACAAGGAGCAAGAGAAGGATAGAGGGAAAGGGAGGGAGAGAGAAACGGGCAGGTTTCTTAATGAAGTCAAACACTAGGATCC
>JAODKC010000080.1:667042-677266 GCA_026777985.1 Mormyrops attenuatus | reverse complement strand
TATTTCCGTCATGTCAGCCACTCAACGCATGATGTTCTCTTTTGCCACAAACAAGTAGGCTTGGGCAGCTGCGTATGAGAATGTCAAGGGAAATGAATCATATTCTTTAATGAAAGGAGGCGAAACTGTTACCCTGATAAGCAGAGACAGGTGAATGCAGTCAGGTTAATGTAGCGTAGATGATGGAATATGCTAATTCCATCGGTGTAATATAATTACTGTGCATTATATACTTGTTTAGCTGAAGCTCATACCCGGAGCCTGTTGCCATTTTTAAACTTCAGGAGCTGGGCGTTGCGCTGTGAATTATCAGGAAGCTCGGGTTCGATGCCTCTCTCCGCAGTCGTCTCTGGTCTGGGATCTCAGCCAGGACTCCTCACCAGTCCTGCTCACCAGTACGGCTGCCTAACTGCCAAGCCAGCTGCTGCTCCAGTTACAGCAGCCACAGTGAAAGGGAAATCGTCCCTTGACTTCTGCTGTAAAAGGCTCTGGGCCCAGCACCACGGGGAAAGTCGCACCTGTGCCGCGTGCTCCTGGATTCAGCTCATTAGGCTTCTCGCTTCCCATCTGAGTCAGGCGGCGCTCCTTCAGCCTCACCGCGGAGGCACGGTGCTGCTCCTCAACCGGAGGGCGGCTGAGCGCTCCCCGCCGCTGTCGCATTAACATTCTGCGGCGCCCTCCCCAATAAATTCAGCCGGCGCTGTAATTGCATCCAGCGGCACTGTAAACCGACTCGGCACATTATTACTGCTAAACTGGGGAGTGGCTCATGTGCCAGTGGTTTCTAAAAAGGGAGGGAAGAAAAAAAACAGGGGAAAAAGACGCAGACTGTAAAATATTACGCTGCTAGGCCGAGGAGCGAGTGTGAATGTGAGGAGGAGACATCTGAGATGGGGTGGAGGGTGGGGGGGGGACTGAGAACTGTGACTGGGGGGCAAAGCCTGGCTGATGTGTCACCTCTGTCCCCAGTCCTTTCGCTTTCAGTTTCGAAAGATCGTCGTAATTGATTCGCCCCCAATGGGGCTAAAACTTACTACCAATATCAAAAGCGGAGGGAATTGTAATAGCAATTAAATAGGCAGCCGCCACCACCCAACGCCCCCATCACGGGTTGATCCACAGGGCAGTAGTGAGCAGGGAGGTCAGCAGAATAGCTGCATTCTGAGAAACGTCCAGCTAAATGTGGTCATATCAGGCTAATCTCGCTAAATGCCATTTGATAGTGCACATTTCTCTCACAAAGTGTTTTATAGAAATTCTCCAGAGGGAATTAAACAAAAAAAATGAAAAAAGCTAAACCAGTGTTGGAAAATCTGAAAATGATTTCCTGACTCCTTGCTGGAAGGCAATCAGGAGAGATTTGGTTAGTAAACGCTCTTATCAAAGCTGAAGTGTGTCATGCTCACAGCTATAGTGTCATAGCGACTTCTGACTTGTCAGCTGAACTGTATGAATCACATTTCAGTGGTGAAATGGGGGACATCTGTAATGTTTGTCTGTAATCTTATTCAACCACGTTAGCAGGCCTTTTGAAACCACTGATCTGTACATTTGTGTTTTGCAGGAATTCCACGTACTGTATGAAGGTGTCGATGTCTTTGACCGTAGCGGAAAATGACACAGACCTGTGCTACAATTCCAAAATGAGGTATTTTGAGAAGGCCGAATTGAGTAAAAGCAAGGAGATCACCTGCCCAGATATCGAGGACTACGTACAGGCCGGGAAGGATCCCATCATTGTTTGGTACAAGGTAAGAGTCACACTAGGGGCGTCACTATTACCATAGTTTGGTATTGGTCTAAACTCACCAACACCACCATTACTGTAGTACTGAGTAAGGGTTCAAACTCATCACTATTACCGCAGTACTAAAGGTCTAAACTCACACCACCATTACCATAGTACTAAGTAAGGGTCTAAACTCACACGAGTGGTACCATAGTACTAAGTAAGGGTCTAAACTCACACCAACATTACATTGTACTAAGTAAGTCTCTAAACTCACCATAGCCATTTCCATAGTACTACGTAAGGGTCTAAACTCACACCACCATAACCATAGTCCTACACGTAGGTTTAAACTCAAGACTATTACCACGGTATCAAGTATGGGTCAAAACCCTTTATTAAATCCCAAAAAGTACATGTGCAAGGTTGTGTATCTCTGGCCCTTTTTAACCTTATAGCCATTGACCATAAGTGGTGGTTTGTCTGAAGAGTTGAAAGCCCCTTTCCGTTGCACTCGTTAATATTGGTCTGCCTGTACCAATAGCGCTCACACTTCAGAGCAGCATCCTAACAGACTTACACAGGTAACCTTTATGTGAGCGAGGATCGATGAGGCTCCCTTTGCTGTACGCCTGATTGAATGTGTCTCTGTGCCAGGATCATGTTCTGTTTGCCATTTCCTAGTGATCCCAGGGGTTTGGGACGTTCACTGGGCATGCATGCCCGGATTCATCTTTCCCCCAGCTCACCGTACAACGAAGCCCAATGTGCCCTCTAGGACCCAGGCCATGTATCGCTTAATGGCTTTGTCCCATTTAACAGGCAGGAATTCTTCTGCGCACCGTGTTTACTGTACTTTATAAACGATGCAGTGCACTCAAAGCCCGAAGGCCAGCAAAAAGGCTAAGTGCCAGTGGATTTCAGTGTAAACAGAAATGATAATGAAACGACGGGGACTTTCCTCACCTTTAACATACTTGGCACTGTCGTAATATCCAGCTCTTCTCAGCTTGGCGTCTCCAGGGCTGTGAGTCTGGGGAGGCTGGAAGCATGGGGAGATAATGTTCATTGTTTTGGAAAAGCAGATTCCACGAATGGCATATGCAGACTGTGAAGTGACTGCAGAGGAAAAGATTAGTTCAGCGGGGGAGGCGGTAGGTCTCCGGAGGGTAAGTCGGTGACGTGAGGCGATCAGATGAGTAAAGCTACCTGGCTTCACCTCTGCTCTGCTGGGGATGGACCCCACCAGCGGGGGCGCCCCCTCCAATGAACCGACAGCGGGGAGCTGAGGCCGGCTCGTTTCCAGCAGATCAGGGCAGGATTATGTGGCCCCATTTGTCCTCCGGTTTCACTGTAAATGAAATTAAAAGCTAGCAAGGGCCTGCAGGTCTGCTACCCATAGTGTTTTGGACTGTGCCAAGGGAGAACAGACAGCTCTTTTTTGCCGTGAGCGCGGGCGGACTGGAGAGAGGCGAGTTCTTGTCTTTTATCTTCACACGGGCTCTTCTGCTGGAGAGCGGAACCCGCGATGCTTCTTCCCTCACGATTCCCGCCACGTGCTGGCTGAGCAGAATGCAGCCACACTAAATGGTTACTTAAGGAGTCACTGATCTAATGCAATTTTATGTGGGAAGCATGAGCTTACTTCTCTTTACGGGAGTGAACTCCCAGTTCTTCCAAAAACTCGCATCATGCAAAAAATAAAAAGATTCATGTTCACACTGCTGGAGGCTCTTATGGATTTTGCATTTAGCATTGTGGGGCTTTTCAACTGCTACCAAGAACCAAGTCGTACTGGAGCTGTACCGTGAACTGGCAGATTTCCATCGTGAAGTACGTTAGCTGTAACCTGCCTGACGTGTGCCCGCTTACTAGCAGGGCCAAAAGCGTGACCAAACCGAGCTGGTTAGGTCACCACTATCTGATTGTCCGAAATGCACGGAGATACCGGTGTTCTGCATCAATATGCATGGAGAGGAAAAAATTATTCTATATATTATTCATTATTAGTAGTATTGCACATCACAATGTATTGATGCATTTACAACTCAGAACCTGAAAATTTCCAACTACCTACTGAAAAAAATACTATAGACCAGTTGAAAGGAATAGATTTGTAGTGCAAATTTACGCAAGCAAATGCTTATTCTACTAGCATTTGATGCTAACATAATCACCGTCGCTCTCCAAACCCAGCAATGCCTTTACAGAGCTGACCCTTGTGGAGTGGAAAACCAAATCGAGCTAGAACCACGGTTCCTGTATGTCAGTGGAAAAGTGCCATGGATAATTTTGGTATTTATTTATTTAAATAGCTTTTCTGATGCTTGATGTTTATACAGCACTTGCTCCAGTACTGTCTTGCACTTGTTACTGGTCACTCATTGGAATCTCAGCTTAGCAGTGCTTCGTTGGCTCCTTGACATCTGTACTGTATACTCGTGATGTTTTATCTGCCTCACCTGTATATCACTATGGATAGAAGTGTCTGCTTAATATATAAATGTAAAGGTAAGAAGCATTACGGCCTGTCGATGTTAGTGTATATGCAAGAGCCATCGGAATGCATATATGTAATATTCACATTCTGGTCAGAGTAGGGAATTAGGCTACTGGGTTCCACCGCAACACCTGCTAACGCCCACAGGACTGTAAGTGGAATTAAGTGAATAATGCTGTCCTACAAGGGCGTCACGTTACAGGACAAAACCGCAGCACATCTGGCAAAAGGAAGAATGCAGCTGATAGGACACACACTGCATCAGGCTCCGCCCCTCTCTGTTGGGTGCTGGGCGTTGTCCATAACAGAGATTTTGATTACATAATGGTTTGTTTCAGATAGGGAGAAAATGAGGAAATAAGAAATAAATTAAAACTCATTATGGTTCATTTGTTATCCAGAATCATACGATGCATTTCCTACAATGGGATCTATAAATGGTGTCTGTACTGTATTGTGTCAGAGCTGAATACCATGTCAGCGCTAAAGATTAAATATCGATGCTGCGCAGTGTGCCACAGTTTTGGGTTTGTGTTTGTCTTTCCAAGGAGTGTCAGCCCAAGCAGTGGAGGCAGAACATTCTGCGTCAACGGGACATCCTGTCCATAAGGGAAGTCCGCGAGGATGACATCGGGAATTACACCTGCGAGCTGCAGTTTGGGGCTTTCGTCGTCCGCCGCACCACCGAGCTCAAGGTCACCGGTGAGTTTCTGAGCCGTGCCGGTATTTTGTGGGCCGCGACACCAGGCCGCTGCTGGCCTTTCTGAACCGCCACATGCTTAACTGGATCGTGATGGTCATGTACTTTATTCTAGTACATCATTGCATTTCTAAATCGGATTCCACAGTACCGGCTTGGTTTTGGAAGGTCAGATTCCTATGTTTGGTCTTGGTATTCATGCTGTTAAAAAAGTTTAGTGGCTCTTATTTGTTCTCACTTATTAATTTAAGTTTCTGGGTGTTTGTAGAGTAAGAGCGGAACCAGGAAACCCCTATAATGGCAGTTTATTTTCCTCTTTCCTTTTATTTATTTTTTCCTTGCTTTGTGCCTACACACACTCTGATGCTGTTTAAGTTAAATGTACAGTAAGCATTACTGTCAGAGGAAGGCAGTCGATATGGTTTAGTCTGGACTGACCTCCAGCGTCTTTAATTGCTGTGAGTAGCAGAAAGTTTCAGATAGGAATAAATTTGAGCTGGACTGCTTCAGCACTTTTTAACTAACAAGGAACGTTGAAATACTCAAGGCCGGACTTGAAGGTACCGCTCCGAAGGCAAGGGCCGGACAGAACCAAGGCGGGCCCCTCAGGTCTTGCCCCAGATGTGCAGCATGCAGCTGCTGCTGGGATATGGAGGGTTGGGGGGGGGGGGGGGTCCAGGAGTATCCGTGGAACCGCGGATGGCTAATTAAATGAGCAGTGGGCAAGCACGGGGAAAGTTAACTCACAGACGTCAGTCTGTAAAAGGCAGCACCTAAATTATTCTCTCTTCAGTAGCTCCTTCTCCAACATGGTTGATTTTAAGGAGAACTCAACCGCTCCAAATGGTTCCTTAATGAGTCACCAGTGATTTCATTATTTAGCAGAATTTCAAACAGGTCATGTCAGAATAAATAGTGCAAACGCTGACCTATTGCTGTCATGCACAGCACACTTCAGAAAGTCTCCCTATGGAGAGAAGAGCGTTAAAACCTTGACGGTGTTCACATTATTAGCGTGGTTTCAAGTCCTTGTCAGGTGACACGCATTTTTCCGTTTGTTATTGTCGCTTTACACACCTACTCTGTGGAGCTGGTTCCAAGTCATACATGAATCTGCTTGCCTTCCATGTCATCCTGAGCGAAGCAGTCATGTCCAGCTGTTAACACGCTTAAAATGGCTGACTGCCACCTCATTTTCATAGGAGTGCAATGCCGGTTTGGATCACCTTACATCTTCGCTATTATTTGTGGCCCTTCTGGTCACATGACCACAGCACACGTCAGTCTGAATGAACCAGCACGCGGGCAGCTCTGTGGGCTCTTTTGAACCTGAAATGACATTAATGGGTGAATCTTTCTTGCCCTAGCCTTTCCTGGGGACTTGCATAAAACAATTGGTTGTTCACTGAACCAACCAGACGTTCCTGTTAAGTGTGCTCATCCTTGTCTGGGATGTAAACACTCACACCGCCAACCCAAAAAAAAAGGATTTTAAAAGCATCAGCCATGGCTCTGATAAGGGAAGGGTCAAATGCACTCTTTGTAATTTACTGCTATCTGATTATGGTTTATTATCCAGTGGAAAACAGTGCCAGATTTTGTTAAAATCCAGTTTCAGTAATCAGTCACGTTCTACACAGTATCTCAGCTTATCTTGACTGACATTTTTCCCACTCTGCAGACTCATTTATTTTGTGCAAAGGGAGGAGGTAATTACAATTTGGTGATTATGCTAAATGGTAAATATCAGTATACTGTATTCATAAATCCAGTTTTTTTTCCCCTCATTTATACTTTCTGGACCGGTAATAATCAGTGCTGATTTTCTTACACACTTCTGTGCATCACAGATTTGTATGGCAGTTTCTGAAGGTTATATGTTCAGTGTTCAGTAACCAGCATGTTACATCCTGTGTGCCATACACTTACTGTAGAGGCCACTTTTTTAGGTACACCCAGCAGGCAGGACCCACGTTTGACTCTGTAACTGCTAGGGGTTTATGAGTTGTGCATTCAGGGTATTTGTGCACCTGTGGTCCTATTGTTATTTCTAATGAGTCTGGTCGTTCTCCTCTGACCTCTCTCATTAACACGGTGTGTTCAGCCACAGGAATGTCACGCACCATGTGTTTTTTTTTTTGTTTTTTTTTTGCTCGTCACACTTTCTCTACAGACTCTCGAAACTGCTGTGTGAAAATTAGGTTTAGGAAATGCTGGATCGACCACAATAACGGCACTTTTTAAATTGCTTGGATCAGATGTCTTAGCCGTTCTAATGCTCAGTTGAACGGTAAGTGAACTTGTTGACCTGTTTGAGGGCCGCGTCTATTAGGTTGTAGCCACATGAGTAGGCAGGCGTACAAAGTAAACTGGCCACTGAGTATATGTCACACTAATGATATCTAATGATCATAGTGACATCACCCAGCCCGTTATTTCAGTGGTGTGATACCCAATTAAGTTCCAGCTGTGTGTCTGTTTTTCCTTACGGTTCTTCCCATCTTGTTTGTATTTATCCAGATTGTTAATCTCAGCCACAGTTAAAGGCACCTGTTCCTGTTGCTTTAATAGTCCTTGCTTTTACAGAAAATTAGTTTTTGAAAAAAGGTCAGTTTCAGTCTGGTTGTCCTAAAGACCTATTAAATTTAATAACCTGATCATCCATTGTGGCCTGTTAAAAATATGCAGTAGTCCCAACTGAATCTGGGCATTTTATTTTTCTGGTGTCACGGGAATGGATTTTGCTTGATTATTTAAAACCAACCGGGTGAGATTTCTACCACTAGTAACTACCTGGGTCCCATTGTGGTTTCAGCGCTGTTATCAATCTGTTCCCGATATCTTTTCAGAAGTGCATTTCTAAGGTTTTGTGATATACCTGTAGAAGCAGGTGGAGAGCGGTGCAGAACCATGTGACACAAGACCGTGTGACACAGCACCACGTGACACAGAACCATGTGATACAGGAGCTTGACTGCCAGACTTAGAGTTTTATTTTAAAGTTTCCATTTTCAGGGATGATGACATTGAGACAAACACAGCATGAAATACTACAAAGTAATCGAAAATATCACTGACATTTTGGTAAGTGGAAAAAAAGGACAAGAATAATTATTGCAGCTCAGCCGTGACACTGTGGCACCTCCTTGTAAGAAAAGCTCCCCATCTCCGGAATTGCGTGTTGCATATTTGACTGCCACGATGCACTCGGACCATTTAAAGGGGCAGCGCCTGCCATGTGACAAATGACAGGGATAAAGGGCTGAACGTGCAGGCAGCGTCACCATTAGCCACGCGCTCAGTTACCTAGGATTTCATGTTTGTTCAGCTTCCCCAGTTGACTTTTGCTCTAAAGGTGATGACATTTGCTTTTCTTTATTTTTATTTTCTCCTGCTCGAGGGAGGAGGCAGCATCTTGCCGGCAGGCTGAATGTCTTTAGATGAGGTACCGACACGGCAGATGAAGGGCAGCAGGGATCCATGGTGGCTCACAATGGGCTTGTAACCAAAGTGCACCGAAACCCATGAACATAGCACTCAGCGTGAATGGGTTTGTTAAATATCTATGTGCAGAAATGAGTACAGGGAGAATTGTAAACTGCGGTATAGAATAATAATTTGAAGGGCTTGGACCATAGTCATTTAAATACAAAAATCCTTCATGTATCGCTTAAAGTGTTTCCGTTTGCATTACTCACCTGCTATTACCCTGTAAACCCCAATCTCTATCATGCTAACCGTGGCATTCATTAAATGTTCATTTTGTCATATTTCTTCTAATCTGTAGTTAAGGAAATGGCAAAGGACGTTGAACCAAGCTTATCTGTTGTTAAGGAAATCGCACACGTGAAAAACACAGCAGTAAATAGCAGTGGAGTATGAGGTCCGGTGGCATATTACAAAAGTACAACGGCAGGCGTATCACCGACACTTCCACATCGGCTTTAAAAATATGGAGAAAACAAGTGTGTCACTCCTGCTCGGGACGCACTTTCAAGGGCGTCGCTGCATCCGCACTCCTGCCTGGGCCTGCGGCCTTCATTGCTTTCTTGTCTTAATGCATTTCCTCAGGCCAGAGTATCAAAAAGATGTAATCTAATCCAATTTATTTTCAAAGCATCAAGTGGAGAGCTCTACTAAAATCCCCCACCCAACCATCAACGAGCGCGATGAACACCGCCCCCCACCTCACCCCCTTCTCGTTTGCGTCTCTTCTGCCGTCCAAAGGCCTGACCGTGTTACATTTTACACTGAATTTGTAATCAGGACCAAACTCCATGTGTGAAAAAGAACACATGGTCATCAAATGAATATGAACCTCTCATGCTCAGTGTGTTTTCTACATCTACATCCTCTTTTCACTTCTTTTCTGGGCTTTCAGTACGTCTGTGTGTTTTATTAGAATTTTTTTCATGAAGGGAGAAAGAGTACAAAGTAAGAGGGCAAAGTCTCAGGGCAGGGGAAGAATTGAGGTTCGATGGAGGCCAATTATATCAAGCACAGGGGTAGGACGTGGTAGCTAATCTCAAGTTGAGAAAATAGGGTAATGAGTCCCTCATGAGGCATGTCATTTTCGGCTCTCGTTACAGATACATGAGGTATTAAGTCTCTTGGGTTTGAAACCAAACCTCAAGCCCAGAGACACCATCCCAGCAGGTGTGTTGAGAGTCTGATTGATTTCGGTACATGGGGGCATGATCTGTGTTTCTTGCTTGAAGACCATGTGAGTTTTGGTCATAGAGAACATGAGTTTGTTCCCCATTTGCGTAAAATATTCTTAGTTCTGGGACTTTGTTCTAAGGACATTAGGACAAGAAGAACATGGTGCAGTGAATTTCCACAGGCAATAATAACTAAGGTTTTACTGGTTCTCCTGTAACACAAACATGGTTACCATATAAGACAACTTATTATGGGCCTATTCATTTCAATGAAAAGGCCTATATTACTCTCCGCCTAATAAGCAATACTTTCCGAATTTGCACTTAGCCAATGAAATGCATGGAACTCACTTTGGCGCCATGTCGTAGGGCTAGCCTAGACGGACGGATAGACATATCGTGTGTCTTGGTGCACCTTACGGATCGCGTGCAATCCCTTCTCAAAGTTGAAAAAAAACTTTATTTATTATTTATTTATTTATTATAGACCTCGATTTCGGCAATTAATGCGGGTCGTACCGTAGTGTGCACCGAGGCAATCTATATATCAAAAGCAAGTCCTTCATGGTGTGAGGTGTGCTATTACTTTTCTTCGCAGATTACGTTACCATGGCGACGCTATTCACCGTCAAAC
>JAODKC010000080.1:613237-662044 GCA_026777985.1 Mormyrops attenuatus | reverse complement strand
GTGCGGCGTACCCAGCCCCTCAGCGCCCTAATTTGCCCCCCGTTTTGCCCCCGCCATCTCTGCCCTGTTTAAAAACCCCCCCCCCCCCCCAACCCCGGCAAAGACTTTCTATTTTATTTTGTTTTATTGGCGGGGGTATTAAACGGTTACCGTCATCTGTAATCTACCCACACAGCGATGTCTCGGACTCATCAGCCCTTCGCAGGCTACTGGCAGCGGCATGTCTGTCTGGCCGTAATGGCCGTCGATCGAGGCCCCTGTGAAGCTGCCTCATTAGCATATGAAGGCTGCTGAGAGATAGTAACAGCTAATTGCGCTTTTAATAGATAGTGTATAATTAGGCTGTCGAGAGCAAGCATCAAGAAAAAAGGCCTATATATTCGTACTTTTTTTACCTCTGGAAAGGGGGTGGGGGTTATTCGCTAAACGTAAACATTTTCCTGACGTCGTGGCTCATTAGCACGAAAGCTAACCCATGTTTGCTTACCTTTTTGAGAAGCTGAGTGTGAAAGGTCAGAGGTGACACTTCTACAAAGTCTGCCTTGAGAGATCTTGAGTCTGGTCTACGTAAAAATCAATATTTAATGTGCAGTTTTCTTTCTAACCTACTTTTAGCTGAGTTTGTGAATATTACTGGGTGATAATTAGCTTTGATATTCCTCCAGGATTATATCGTAAAAAAGTGAGGAATGTAAGTTCTGTGAAAGGAAGGCCAGCTTTCCTTCACTGCGCCGCTGCGGTTGCATGTGTGTGTGTGTGTGTGTGTGTGTGTCTGTGTGTCTGTGTGTGTCTGTGTGTGTGTGTGTGTGGGATGTGCTTCTTGGCAGTGAAAATGATATTGGCTGAAGGGGTATTTATTTCTGCAGCAGTCGGAAACTACCTGCAGTAAACCTGATTGCCCGGATCTTGATCTGAAGCTCAAATCTGTTCACCTGACAGAAGGATGCCAGTATTCATGGGGGGGGGGGCATCCGAGCACGGATCAGAGCCAGGGAAACCCACGTGCCAAAATCCTGCCTGCTTCACCACACGTCCACATCAAGACCCTGGATGGATGCGTGAACATGGTGAGACACAAAAGGCTGGTCTGGGGAACAGCCTCACTCGTGACGCCTGGCATCCCACACACTCTGACCGCCTTCTCAGGTTGGCCGCAGGCATCGTTAGTAAATCCGTCGTGCAATTGAGAAAACTGCGACGGAGAGCATTACCCTGTGCCCATGTGCGTCGGTCCACGGTGTGAGGCGGAGGCACACAGCCACGCGATGCGTCACACTGCGAACGCTCGCGAGGCGAACAAGCGAGAGTACGTGGGCACTAAGAGAGCTCAGCGATAATAGTGTCTGCCATTCGCCGAGAGAAGGGGCCCTGGCTGGTGGAAATGCGAAGGTCTCCCCAGACACCTCTCCAGATCCCACCACACCCCCCGGTGCAGCTGACACGCCCTTTAGGGAACAGCCCAAACCGCTGACACCTGAAGCTTCATAGCTCATGACCAAGTGAAATGTGTAGAGGTGTGAGTGCTTCACAGGTGAGGTGCAGCCCCCCCAGATACTCTGCACCAGGGTGCCAGGCTACCTGTGTATCTGCTCCACTCTGTCTGGAGGCCACTACCCAGAATCCCCTGCTGCTGTTCCATTGTTGGCGGAAAGGCCTCACAGCTCACGTTACACAGCACTCCTGGCTGATCTTGTACTTCATTTGTTTAATTATTTTACAAAGCGTTGTTTTTTTTCAATTCACGGTAAAATTGATTTTATCTTTACCCTTTTTTTCAAAAAGTGAGGAACAAAACAGGCTTTCTTTTCCATTTAGTGCAGCTTTCGGTGATTTGAGATGAAGAGATACCAAATTTGATGTTGTGTGGTAATTACAGCTTCCTGTACGACTAAGAAACATGGCGGTGAATGATGGCATCCCGACACCTTAACAATTAATAAGTAATATTTGCCCAAGACACATTTAATTAATTAAAGTAGAACTGTTGCCAATATACACGTGACTCGTTCAAAATGATTTTTACCTACACATCCCCTTGACTTAGTTTATATTTTGTCCCAGGTTGGAAATAAAGTGAAATTAAAAGCATTATTCAGGTGCGACATTAGGTCAATAATTAAATATTAATTTCTCCTTGTAGTGCAGTTTCCGTCCCAGTATATTTGCCATTCCCGGGACATTATGCACAAACACATAAGATCAGGTAATATTTCATGGGAATGTTTTTGAGGCAAATGCAACTTTAGTGTCTAATTCTGTATTTGTTTCTTCTGTTCATAAAAATTTATAGACAGCAGAATCGTATCTACCCTTACAATAATTGTTAGCTCTTCATCAATGGATTGAGTCCCAAGAGGCGAGTTGTGTGTGGTAAATAGCTATAAAGCTAAATGGGACTGGTAACAAAAGTCATATTGATTTTTGTTTTGATTGCCTGTTACTGCCTGGTATCTTTATTAAGACTCACAATAAGATTTTAGTACTGTGCTGCAGGTTGGATATCAGATGTTCATGACCACCGTTTAAGGGGACACCCCTCATTTTTCAGTTGCGGTATCACAAGCTGTGGTGAATCATGCAGTCTCCTTGGGAACATAATCCTCGGTGCTCAGTGCTAATTTCTCTCTCAGGCTGCCTCTTTAAACTCACCGTTATCGCTTTGTGTGGGAATGCTACCACTCTGCTACATCCTGTTCTGGATTACAGCACTTGAGTCACCTTCTTAATGAAACGGATTCTGTTAGAAGTTGTTTACAACTACAGACACGGCCCTCCTTTGAATATTAGTACCCTTATTTATTTATTTATTTGTTTGTTTGTTTGTTCGTTTTGACCACTTGACTTCTGCCAGTGTGGAAGGCAGGATTGGCGTGTGCAAAGAAACATCCTGTCCACTGCTCAAAAACATTCCGGAAGATTCATTGTGTGCTGGTTTCCTGTTCTTCTGCAGTATCTTGCCACCATTCCACTTGTCACTGTCTGTTTCCCATAAAAAGAGTGTAACATGCTATTCATATTTTTCTCTTCTAACAAACTACAGACACGGCCCTCTTTCGAATATTAGTACCCCTATTTATTTATTTGTTTGTTCGTTTTGACCACTAGACTTCTGCCAGTGTGGAAGGCAGGATTGGCGTGTGCAAAGGAACATCCTGTCCACTGCTCAAAAAGATTCCGGAAGATTCATTGTGTGCTGGTTTCCTGATCTTCTGCAGTATCTTGCCATCATTACACTTGTCACTGTCTGTTTCCCACAAAAACAGTGTAGCGTGATATTAATATTTTTCCATTTTGACAAACTTTTTTTGGCTTTACAAATCCAATCAGTGAGGGTACTACCAGTGACGATGTGGATGTTCTGTAAGGGGAGTCTTCTACAAGTTTTGTGAAGAGTCTTACTCTTCTTCAAGGAGAGACACCAGAACAAGGTAGCCTTAGCACGGTGAAGTTCGGTGATCAATCTGCCACCTCTGTCACCTTAATCAGGGGCAGCTGATGTGAAAAAGGTCTTTATTTTTAATTTGTCCTGGCTCTGCTTTGCTGCTCGTACATCTGCTTGAAAATAAGGTTATGTCAGGTCTCTACCATCCAATAAAGGATGATGAAGTCGTGAAACATTTATGGTGTTATAAAGGGCTTTGTGATGGAGTGGACACGTGGTTTGGAGAGGACGGTCAACAACAAAAAAGTCTGAGTTTAATCAACTTGGCCAAATGGTTATTTTCAGCTTCTTACGCAGCAGGGCAATCCATCGTCTCCAGAAGGCTTTGAATTTGGAAGGCTCGCTGTTCAGAAGTTTATTTTGGATGAAGACTGTGTGAGCTTGACATTTTTACGCACCAGTCATCCAAGATGGCACCGTCACGTGGGTTTGATGTGCTGGAGAGTGGGGAGCAGGAGGTGTGCTGGAAAAGAGGTTATTGCTCTCAGAATGCATTTAAATGAATGAACTTCATCTCTGAGGGACCACCATGAGATTAAGGGCCACAGCCCACGTCGATGGAGATATCTAATGTACTCCAGTTGCTAAGTGACACAACTCTAACGCTGTTATATATAGATATCATTAGCAAAGCATGACAAAATTACTCGGTTTGAAATGTCACTGGCATTAATTACAAAGGCAAGTCTCCCTTTTTTTAGTGGCTCTGTCTGCGAAGTTCAGTTGAAGCTATTTTAGAAACTCAAAGTCAAATCAACTTTGAAAGCTACATTTAGAGAAATTTTACTCAAATGAGTAGTGTGTGGTGTATTTCTTAAACCTGAGTTTCTCACTGAAAAGTGTAAATATAAAGTTCTTTGCCTTGCCTTGACGCTCACCCATCCTTTTCATTTCTATAGTCCTGCAGAGTCAAGAATAATTCCAAGAAGGCAGGACAAGTGCAAGTGAACCACACATCTGTGATTGTGAGAGGAAACCACATGTAGAAAGTCGAAACATGGAAGCACCACGCGCACACCAAATACAGCACACTGAACCCACATGATGGTACTGCAGACTGGTGTGGTGTTTTGGGTCAGTTTGTAATCCCAGTTTGTAGTTTTGTTGTAGCTAATGTCCACATCTAGCTGTGTTCCACTGGCTGTTCACATCTAGATGTGTTCCACTGGCTGTCCACATCTAGTCGTGTTGCACTGGCTGTCTACATCTAGTCGTGTTCCACTGGCTGTCTACATCTAGTCGTGTTGCACTGGCTGTCTACATCTAGATGTGTTGCACTGGCTGTCCACATCTAGATGTGTTGCACTGGTTGTCCACATCTTGCCCCTTGTATGTGTCACATGGACGATTTCATCCTGTTCTTTCGATCAGTGGAAATGCTTAGATGGGGTGAAGGAACGCCTCTCTTGGTCGCTCCTGTCCTTGCTGGGGGATTATTAATTCAGCAAGCCTTTCGTCGTTATTAGCGAAGATATTTCCAGATGATCGCACCTTGGAGTTTCACACTTTGCAAAAATAAAAGTTCCTCGAGGCCTGAGAGGCACATTTCAGTTGGGCGTGATGCTGTTCTTGTTCTGTCACAGCGAAGGATGACTGTAGCGTTCGAGTTTTTGCAGTTCATTTATAATAATCATTTAATAACAAGGCTGCAGAAATTTCCTTTGAAGTAGTCTTGTTTGAGCTGAAGATACATTTTCTGATTAGAGCACAGCTGAATTTAATAGAGCTGATTTCTGGGGGATTTTATCTGGTGGCGGGATGACATCAATGTGTCTATTCTAAGAGCTGTTTTGTAGCTTTATGTACAATGTACCCAAGAAGAACCAATTATCAATGTTTAATACATAGTATCATTTATAATAGCGTGGTTCTTCTTGAAATCACACTCACCGTATAGCAGTTTCTAATCTTTGTGTTTCTGCACTTGCGATGCAGCTTATTCCTGTTTGTAAAGGTTGACTTTCCTACCTATACTGAGCACAAACATTGATGGCAAACACTGATAGGGATGCGGCCTCGCTGTCAATCTCTAACTGGAGACTTTTTTCAGTTTTTTAGCCACACTTCCGGCACGTCTGGAGATACTGTAACGTAAGAGAAGAAGTTTGAAATCTTTTAAATGCTAAGTTTTGCAGCAGTCCTGTTCAAAGGCTCTTGGCAATTAATGTTGCTTTATTTTGAATTGTCCTTAAATAAATTGCATAGTTAATTAAAACGAGTGTGGACCAGGAATCAAAGTGTGAGCCGGGGTTGAAGTAGAGGCATACATGTGCACTATGGAGCAGAAGATTCTTCCACAATAACAGCAATGACAGCGAGAATCACAATAAGACCCTATGTATAATGCTGCTTTTATAATAATTGGTAATGCACCATAATTGACATTCAGGAAGACAAACACCATTGAAATTGTGCCAGATTCAATAGACTGTCTCCATACATCTGCTAAACTTCTGAATGCTCAAGAGAGCCAAGAAAACAAGGGTATTATGGGATGTCGATACTGATTTCCATTTACCGCACAAGGTATAAATCATACAGGCACCTGATGTGGTAGACTTGTATATTCCACAGATGAGTCTGTTGTGTCATTAGAGCTGAGCTTTACAGCGGCCTGATGGGCTTGGACAAGGAAATAACATGATGCAGCATGCAGACTGCTAACTGAAGGCCAGTCATAAGTGTGATTGGAAGTCCATTTCATTTATCGATCTTAGATCTCATTTGGTTAACTTGAGGTGCCGTGCTACAACATTAATCATGGCATTGCATCACTTTATGTCCTACCTTTTCATTCTAGTAGTGGACCTGTCATCTTTAGTGACAAACAAAAGCTCATTGATCAAGTCTTGTTACTAAGAAAAACAATAATTATCTTTACTTTTCTCAGCAGTTCCTGTTGTCTGCTTGTCCATTCGTCTGCTTGTCTTGTCTTTTCTTTCACCCATTGTGTTGCACCTGCCCTTTCCCTCAGAGTCTTCAGGTTTCATAAATCCAGTCTAATCCGCAGCTCTTGAAATTTTTTACTGTCACCCGGATATGAATGTCCGACATGGCTCCCACCTCCTGTCCCACGAGGTATGGACAGAAAACTAATAATAAAAATAATAATGTTCAATAAGAAGTAAAAAGCAAAATGAAAAACAGAAAAAGATCTTATATAAAAGATAGGCTTCTCACTTGGCATTGAGTGGGTAGGAGTACACTCAATGCAATAAGAGAACCCAGGTGGGACTGTGGAGGCTTTAGGTGCCGGGTCATTAACCCTTCAAGATGCCTCCTCCTGGTATGCTCGATTATGCTCAGTCACTGAACACTGGCAGAAGGCATGTGACTTTATGCTGGGGTGCATATCATGCTAACACCCATCCATTTTCTCTACCAGCTTGACCTGTGTAGGGTCATGGGGCTCTGGAGCTTATCCCAGAAGCTATGGAGACCAGGCAGGAAATAACCCAGGATGGGGCGCCTACCCAATTCGCATTGGCATGTCTTGGACCGTGGAGGGGAACCACTTGTCCAAGCCCAAAACAACATGAGAACTCCACACACATAGAACAGAGACACAAACCCATTTCACAGAGCTGTGAGGCTAACCACTGTGGCACCCTTTTTCAGATTTCCAGGTGTATCTATATATGTTTTAACAAGGACCTTCAAATTCACTTTCTCATTCCAGAACTTTCTGTTGTGATGAAGCGGCCTTTCTCCCTGTGATCGTCCCATCGGACCCATGCTGACCCTTTAAAATGCCCCACAGAATGGACCTTTGCTGCCGTTCTTTTACTTTCCTGCTGATAACCAGGGCATTACCCAGAGTGCCGAGAGTGCTTCTGGGGACTTCTGACGCTTTTTCCTGCAGGATGGAAAAAATTCTTTACTGACATTCTTCATTTCCAGAGCCAAAGCCAGAAAGGGGGCACGTCATCCTCAGATTATCTGCAAGTCGCGGTGATCCCGGTCCGTCACTTGCTGCAGGTCAACCACTGCAGGAGGCTCTCCTTAGAACCAAAACACTAACGGACTAACGGACTTTTTCCTGTTGTTTTTTAGTTTGCCTATGTGTGGATCCAGCCCTGGATATTCGTGTTGGTTTCGAAATGGGCCTGCATGAATACCATTGTCTACATTAATCTGACTTGAAGTCGTTATTACACTACAGATTCGAGGCTTGTTTGAATTGCTGTTCAGGTTTATTTCTATAAGGTTTCAATGCGTGAAATTACCCCCAAACTTTTAAAAAACTTTTGTACAGTTTTAGTGATGAAATTTATTCTGTTTAATGGAAGCCCTCGGCTTAATTAAGCTTATATTGTTGAATACACAAGCTTGCTTTTGTAAAGTGCTCTCTGCAAATAATACCAACTGAGAAACACAATTTACATGAAGTTAGTTAGAAGCACATAATAAGCAGGGGTAATAAATCAGATAGTATCTTTTTGCTCCAGTGCTCGGTTTTAACAGTGTGTGACTTTTGCCTGCAACCAGACGCTGCACTTCTCTTTCGCTTAAAATATTTCAGATAAGCTCTCCTGTCCTTCATATCATCAGTGTCTACAATGATCCATCTTTCTTAGAGGAGATTAATCCCAGTTATTTGTCTGTGGGAACAACTATTTCATTAAAAGTGACAACTATTTTATTTAAAAGAACATAGTCATTTATTCACCATTATTACATCACATTTGTTAGACAATTTCCTGCTTACAAAATACTAAATAATCCATAATGATGTTTTACTGAATACAGCAATAGTTAAGTGATTCTTTAAAGAAAAATCGGCTTTATGGAGATTGAAAACCCGTGCTATATAGCAGTTATATGAATAGGACAGGCTGTTACCCTGGGGGGGTTGGATTTGTTGTGCAGCTGCTGAGAGTTTCCAGGTATGGGCCTGCTGTTCATACCCGATGTGCTTACTGGACCAAGTCCCCAGGGTGAAGGGATAACGGACCGACACCGGCAGGGTCCGAGGATAGCGGTGCTTGCAGAACCAGCCTCAGGTCCGCATAATGACAGTGTCAAGAGGCAGACTCCGGCAGCCATTGTCACGGTTATCTTGTGGGGAACATTGCATTGTTGCTGGTGGAGTTACATGCGGAGATGTGGAAATTTCAGACACACGCACACACAGTCACGCATGCGCCACGTGGCTGGGGGCCATTCTGCTTAACTGATAAGTCCGACGCTGCTATCGCAGGGCTACATGCCGCCATTCGAGTCTGAGTTAAGCAGGCCTCAGAGCAGTCCTTAAATAAGAATGGCTGAGCTTTATTTAGGATGGGAGTGCTGAAACGACGAGTCAGAAGCACAGCCCCTCCCACCACTAAGTCTGTAGCAGACAAGGAGCACTTGCCCGTAAGTGCGGTTCCTCCGCCGCGAGACAGTAGCAGAGCGACATGGGGTTTAATGCGATTACCACGTTCCCACAGCAGAGGGCCTCCTGGAGCACGTACAGCCAAACGCATAGTGTCATATTTACCGCTCCGATTGGCTTTTGTGTTCTTTGTGGGAATAATTCGCTCAATCCTCACAGCCGGGGGTGTGTGTGTGGAGGGGGGTGGTTCTTTTGTTGCTCAAATCTCCCACAGTTGTTTTTTTCCGACCTCTTTTGAGTTTAGGTCCAATTCAGTGTTTTTTCCACAAAATTAATATTTAATACTTATCTTGCTCTTTTTTACCCCTATCTCAGTTGTTAAAAGGAAATTAGCTCGGTTATCTGAAGATTGCATCACAGAACAATTAAGATTAAACCAAACGATGAGTGTTGTGGTTTACACCATTCCATTATCAGTATGTCTGCCTGTGTATGTGAGTACATAAACACAAATTTAGGAACATTCAGAATGAAAATTACAGGTGCTATCCTTGCTGGGCTATTACTAATCAGTTTTCTTATTAATATTGCAGAGATTATTCAAAATATTGAATAATGAATTGCGGGAGTATGACATCAACATCATCTCATCATTATTAAGTTTGGTTGTGAGTTCTTACCTCCTGGAACTGAATTTTGCTGCCATGACCCTGAAATATATATGCTGCTACCCCCGACCACCATCACCACCCAGTAGAAATAATGGGCTGATGCATCTCTGAGCGTGATTCTTCTGTGATAATTAATGCTGTGTACTCACACACATGTTCACAACTGCATACATCTGGGATAACAAATTAGAAAGACTTATCACATAATCAATGCCCGTGCTTGTCAGATTAACACATAATTAACGCCACCTTGTTGCAAGTGTGGAAAGTGGTGTTAAACACTCCGCAGCAGGAGGAGAATCCCGTAAGGTTTCCGCAACTTCTGTCTCATCTGGAAGGAAAAAGAAAGTTAGAGGGAGGCTTTTGTTTAATTATGCATATGCTGTGATCTGTGTGTGTGACAAGCAGGGCTAGTAGCAAGGCGTAATATCTGACTTCTTAACATCTGCTTGCATTGTATGCGTAGATCGGAGCAGATGGAAAAGAGTGAAACTTTAGATGGAAGAGAAAAAACGCTAAAACTGAATTATTTGCGGCTGCAGCTTGTAGATAATTACTTGTGAAAGTGTGCAACGCATGGAGCTCCGGTGATGCGATTGTGAGACTCTGCCTGTCTCCGTTATCCTGGCAAGGACACCGAACCGGCCTCTCCCAGCCAAGCGTCCTGGCACCTGTGTATTCCATCCGTTCCACACCCTCCGTCCCCGTCCTCGTTGACTCCCCGGCACCGATGAATGTCGCCGCAAGGACAAGTCAAGCTGGGGGGAGATGCGTAATTAATTTGCAAGTCATGCTCATTAAGCGTGCTTTTTGAAATCAGTTTATTGCTTTTAAGCACACATGAAGTGCCATCCCATTCCAGAGGGCATTTCCGTCTTTAAGATGTGCCTTTCTCATGGTCTACATTCGGTTTATTATTGCATTAGCAGTGACACGTGGACAAACTCATTACGGGATCCTTCAGTTTGAGGGCAGTCAGCTGTAAAAAGCTAATGCAAAGAACCAATTTTAATTCCCCCCCACACCTTCCCCCCAACATTTAATAAAGATTTATTTAAAATAATTTCTGGGCTACCAGTCCATTTAACAAGTATGAGAAATGCAAGGGCGTAGGTTTGGTTTCAACATTTTTAGGGACCAAATCAGCCCCAAACCCCCCTGACCCTGTAGGGACACGTCCTTGCCGTCCATAACCAAATCTGTGCCATTGAAGAAATACTTACATTTGTGTCTGTCCTGCCCGCTGACAGGTAAATTGTCCTATGCCGTATGTAACACCTTAAACACTTAGGCCGTTAAGACTCTTGAGTCTTCCGATGGTCTTTAATACCGTCCTATTGAGTCGATTAAAGAGTGGAAGGTGGAGACAGCAGATGGGCTCAGATGGTAGTCCTGTTGTTTTGCACCTGGGGGGCTCGAATCCCGTATGTGTGTGTGTGTGTGTGTATATCACATTGTTTTTCAGTACCCACAAGGGGAACCTCAATTTTTAAAAAATCTGTGACTGCTATCAAACAAATTTTAAATGCCAAAAGACTTGTATTTCATTTGGCTACTTATGACTAAGGTTAGGGCTGGGTAAGGTTGTCATAATTGGGATTAGAGTTTTACCCATAGAAATGAATGGACGGTCCCCATAAACATGTGAATACAAACGTACGTGTGTTTGTCTGTGTGTCTGTGTGTGAGTTTACACACTCTCCCTGTTGCACATGTTCCCCTGGGTGCTTCACTCTCCTCCTGCAGTACAGAGACATGCAGTTTAGCTAAATGCCCTCTCTAAGTGTGTGTGCTTGTCTGTGCTCCACGATACCCTGGCATCCAGTCCCGGGTGACCAGGCGTCGGCTACAAGAATTCCTACAACCCTCACCACCCTAAAGTGTATAGAAGATGGTTGGGTGGAAAGACTCTAATCCCAGAATATACCATTATGGCTGTTGTCCTGGAAGGGATTATTATACGGACTTTTCATATATAAAAAGGCTTGCGAAGGAGCCTTTTTTTCCAATTGTCAGTATAAGCTTTGACATGAGCTCTGGCCAAAGTGCATGATGGTAATGGAAGAGATGTGTAGCAGCTTTTGTGACTCCAGCTATACGTCAACATCAGAATCTGTGAATGCTGAAAAAGCCATATGTTAACACAGGCCTTGGTACACATTTGAATGGAGTAGTGTGTACCAGGTAGTAGTGTGGTGGTGTTGGTGGTGTAGTGTTTAGAACGCTTGCCTCTGGACCAAGAGATCATGGGTTCAAATTCCACCTTTTGCCCTACCATCATTGGGTCCCTGAGCAAGACCCTTAACCCCACCTTGCTCCAGGGGGACTGTCCCTGAATTTAGAAAAATGTAAGTCGCTCTGGATAAGAGCATCCACTACTCAAGCGTCTTGAATAATGAATATCAGCAAAAATAAATCAGCCCCTTTCTGCCTACTACTGGGCCCTTCATATAGACTCCACACCGCGCCCTGCTGGTCTAACTAACGGCTGGCAAAGTTACCATCTAAGTGAGCATTGCTCTGAGACGAATCACAATTAGTGACCTGGCAGGAAAGCAGCTGTTTTTCTGTCAAAAGATGCACACACACTTTGGGCATCTGGGGTTTGACCTTGTCAGACAGTGATGTCACTGGGTCCTTAAGTGTAATTTAAAGTCTCAAAAAAATCCCCAACAAAGGCAGGTCTCTGCTTCACACTTATAAAAAACGTCCTGAGAATGATGCCTCATAATCCCAAGATAGTTATCAGAGTGGCTGAAGAACAGCCACGTGAATCCTTGGAGCTTCGCAGGTGTTGGCGTCAACATTGACGCATGAAGGCCTTGTGACAGGGACGTCCAAAAATAGGGGGATTTAAAAAAAAAAGAGCACGTCAGCCTCAGAAGTCATGCCGACCACATGTCTCCCTTCTGCTGAAAGTGTCACATGTCAGGGGTCACTGGAGCACTGGGGAAGGAGCCAAGCCTGAACCGGTCAGACATGAGGATCTCCATGTGACGTTCTTTCAGTGACGTTCACCTCCGTCAGTTGATTGTGCATAATCGCACACATGTGTTTGCCGGCGCATGGACAGAACGATTAGGCATTTAACGGCACTCGTGGCGCGTATGTGTGTCACGGCAAGGGTTGCCATGGAGACACGAGTCCCCCTGTACGTCATCTCCACAGTTACGTAACATCACGCTGCCTGTGCCGTGGGGGTGATATTATTCTGCTGCATTGCAATTCCTGTCTAGTCATCATCTCAGGTTGGGATTGGGCTGGAGAGAGGGGGGGTGTGAGCAGAATGATGATGGGATGGCAGACGCGCAGTGGAGTTCGGGGGGGTGAGATAAGGTGTATCGTGTAGGTGTATCAGTCTGAGGGTCTTGTGTGGATCATACCACTAATGATTTCATCTCTGGCATCTGCGAGGTTCCTGCAGTCACTTTTTGTGTTTTTTTTTCCTCTCTCCTCTCCTTGCTATAATTTGTCACTTTTTGGAGGAAGAGAAAAGGCTTGTGAAATGTATGTACATGGACTGTCCCTGCTGTTCAGGGGGTCTCACTTTAACGTGTGTTAGATAGCCTCTGAGCACAAAGCACAAAACAGTCACACGTGTATCTCTATCACATGGCACTGCTGCTAGAAGACAGGAAGTCCAATCAGACAGGACAGGAAGTCCAATCAGAAAGGACAGGAAGTCCAATCAGACAGTACAGAAAGTCCAATAAGACAGGACAGGAAGTCCAATCAGAAAGGACAGAAAGTCCAATCGGACAGTACAGAAAGTCCAATCAGACAGGACTGGAAGTCCAATCGGACAGTACGGAAAGTCCAATCAGACAGGACTGGAAGTCCAATCAGACAGGACAGGAAGTCTAATTCGAAGCCCTCAAATATTTATTGGTTTTTTTTTGCGGGGGGGGGGCACTCAGAGGCATCCTACACGCCCCAGTCAGGACCTAGAGCAGAAATCTGGCCTGTTCACTGCGTATCAGGTTGAAATGAAATGGAAGGATTAAAACAAAAGGGGTGAGGTGGGGCCCCAGGGGGGGGCAGGTGTATTTATGAAACTCCATGACGCTCCGTTCCTTTAATGGAACCGGCGCACAGGTGATGCTTTTTGCCCAGAACCTTTCATTTCGTCACTCCGGCTTCCATTTCATCGTGGAATAATTGCTTTTTACAGCCTCGCACCCCCGCCAGAGCTCTGCCGCCGGGGGATCCAGCTGGCCTGGACCAGCGGCTTTTAAAGTTATAATTGCAGGTTGATTTCTAGTCTTCTGGGGTCATTGTTCTGTGGGTAACATGGCAGCTTCTAAAGTCCCTAATAAAGAGAGCAAGAAAAAGCACGATTTCTCCCAGAAACTTATCTGCCTTCCGCAGCCTCAGGGGACCGCAGGCCGCTGAGGGAGCGGCAAAGCTATTTTAGGTGCATGTTTCTGTGTGCGCGTGTATATATAAAACTTTCCTTTATAAGCTGTGCCTATAAATAAAGGCACACCGGCATTACCGTGTCCGAATGTGAAAGAAGAGCATCCCTAGACCTTGAAAGTGTCGGCCTCCCTGGGACTTTGGTGCTGCTCGATAAGAGGCAGTCTCAGCCTCCGCAGGGCCCGTCAACGGCTCCGATGCGTGCCTTAGCCGGGCTGTGGCCTGCTCTGCCCGGATCTCAGCTACCAAAATAGGTTTACACCACAGTTTACATCCTTCTCATCAGGTCTGACAGCAGGGTGCTGACAGTGGTTGTACTAATTCTATACTTTTTCCAAATTATTACTACCCATCATAATTCCTGTCCTTAAACATATTTATTATTCAGTTATTTAAAAAATATGTCCTTTTTCTTATTCTTCTTCTTTGTTGTGCAAACCGAGGCCACAGCTGAGACGCTCTCTGTGAGGTCATAACGGGTTCCCCAGCTGATGGCGCTTTTCCACTGTCACCAGAAACCAAGCCAACGGTTATCCTTTGCAAAGTATGCAAGCCGTGCTTGACCCATAGCCATGCTGACACAGCCTTGCTAGCAGGGTCGAAAGCATGCCAGATGCCTCACCACCATGTGATTGTTTGAAATACACAGGGATAAGAAAGAAACACTGATCTCTGCCAATAAGCACAGATTATGTCAAAGGAAAAGGGACATATTCTATATATTCCTCATTATCCCTTACTATGCAACTTAGCCTATTTATTATCTATTGCTGCTACATCACTCTGTCTTCCATGTCTTCTGTGTATCTTGTCCTATGTTCTGTCTGCGAGGGAGGGGTTTTCAAGTAAGAATTTCATTGTGCTCTGTACGCTGTACTTTGTACATATGACAATAAACTTCAAACTTCAACTTCAACTTATCAGTAGTATCGCACATCGTCATGTGTTGATGCATTCCCAATAACTCAGGACTAGAAAATTTCCAGCCTCTTGCTTAAAAAGTACTACAGAACAGCTGAACGGAATAGACTTGTAATGCAAATTTACGCAAGCAAATGCTAATGACATTAGCGTTTGATGCTAACATAAGACGCCGATTCCCACAGACGTACTAGCAGACATTAGCACACATGAAAAAATTTAATTAAGAATAATAATAATAACTGCACACAGTAAATCATGATGTACGCGATATGAATGGTAAATAAGTGGCTCTTCGGTTTCGTGTCGCTGTTGTGTCTCCAAACTCAACAACGCCTTTACCGAGCTGAACTTTCTGCAGTGGAAAACCAAAGCAGGCTGGAACTGCGTTGTAACTAGTCTTTCTTTGTGGTATGATTCAGGTACAGGTGGCTCCTCTGTGCTAGTGGAAAAGCACCGTAAGAGCCTACCTAAACCATGGCATAGCAGGTATACGGCACAAGGTTTGCTGGGAAAATGAGTAATATAATGCAATATGCCTCTTATAAAGAATGTAAGAACATAAATGTCAATATACTTATGCAGCAGTGATGGATATATACTGTGATTCCTCTCTCACCAAATGGCAGGTCTACCATGTAGGAAAGTGTGTGTGTTTGTGTAGGAGAGAGAGTGTTCTCTGGTGAGGAAGTTCACTCCGGTCGATAAAGTCCGGACTCCTCCTCTATGATGAGAGCGAAGGGATAAAGGAGGTTAATGTCAAGCAGCAGGTCAGGCCACTGAAGCATTTGGACCTTAAGACATTTTTCATTTTGACATTTCGAGCAAAGAGCCGCTGGTAGAGCCTAAAGAGGAACAGGGGAAGCAGTGGGGTTGGGGGGGGGTTATAAACCAGCCCAAGCTCAGCCCAGACAACTGTGAAAAGCACAGAAGAGCGAATGGATTCCGGCAAGATGGGAGCACACTCTGGATTAGCCTTTGGATAAGATTAGCTCCCTCTTTGCAAAACCGTGCTTGCAAAAGTCACTCAGCCACATGGACACATGCTGAGTGCGTGCGAGACGGTCCTGAAGCAGGTCAGCCACCTTCGAAGCGGCAGCGGCAGGAAATTACCAACCGCTGATAGCCGACGTGATCCCGGCGGGGAGGCGATTGCTAACAATGTGGAATGAAGTAGATGGTTCCATGATGGATTAATCGCTGCTGCTTCCTGGTCCCCCACCTCCCTAGGGAATCTCCGTTAAGCACTGATCAACTCTGATGATATGCTCAGTAGCCTTGCACTTCTGTCGAGGCCAGAACCGTTTTCGGTTGGGCTGACTTAGCACAAAGTCCATTCTTCCATCCATTTTCTATCCCCGCTTCTCCTGTGCAGGTTCACGGGGGTCCAGAGCCCATCCTGGAAGCAACTGGCACAAGTGAATAACGCAGAACAAGGCGCATTACAGGGTGCATATACGCATTTACATCTGCGGGCAAGGTTCAGCCAATTCAACTTAGTGTGTTTTTGGGCTCTGGGGAGACCAGAGCACCCAGAGGAAACCCCACAATGACACGGGGAGAACACACAAACTCCATATACGTAAAAGCCAGGGTGGAGTCCCAGAGGAGTGAGGTAACTGGGCTAACCACTGCACCACCGTGTTCACCTGTTGGGATGTAAGCGTAAATTGCAACATGGCAGCCACCAGTGCCGTACGTAATCTGCCTGGGAACCACACAAGGTCACAGTGGATTTATGATCAGTGGCAATGCATTGCCGGTCTTCGCCTCTTAGGGTTCTGCTCGAAGGCGCCGTTCATCTCCAGTGAACACCTATACGCACATCTGTGATTTATTCCCATTCATAACGATCAGTATCATTAACGATAAGCGTCTTGCGCGCAGATAACTGCACTGAATAATCGCCATTCGGATGATGCACTACTGCGGGAACTTTTACATGGCGGGTAAAATGACAGCCAGCGTGACAGAGTCTAACCAATAGCGTGGTTCCGTGTTCTTTGTGCCCCCTGACGACCCCCCTCCTTCCAGCTCTAGGCTGCGGTGCCACAAGTGGCGGGTTCATCCGAACGCGACTGGGGAGGGATGACAGAGGCCGAGATGAAGAGAATCTCCTCCGCCTGTCTCACAAGTGCCAGAAAAAGCCCTCATTAGCCCTCCGTGTCAGCGGCAATGGTGGGGGGAGGGGGAGGGAGCCGCTCAGCCCCCATTATCATATTCATGATGGTAAAGGAGGGAGGAGCATAAAGCCTCTTGCTCTAACCCGATGGCGGGATTAATGTGTGTCTCTCGTCTGTCTGTTTGTTTGGAGCCACTTGCACCAAAGGCTGCCTGTTTCCTTTCTCCACATTCCCCATTAGTGTAGCTTTCTGCCTCTCAGCTCCTTGGGTCAGACGCCAGTGGTCTAATGCGAGCAGGTCTGCAGGGACTGACTGTTTCATGCTGTTATTCTGACCATTTCTCTTCCTCATTCAAAACGCCAGGCACAAACCTCACTGCACTAATTGTCTAGGAGGATATCAGGTAGTTTACGAATGTTTCTGCAAGGGAATGTTGACACAGAGCATGTGAAAACTGACAGTGAATCAGTCTCCTGGTCGCGCTACGATTGATTCAACAGAGATCTAAGGTCAGGCAATTCCTGCTGTTTGTGGTGCTGATTAAGGTGAGATGTTAGGTATGGATTCAGTAATCGTGCATTTCCTGTTCGTAGGGGTGACTCACAGGCGCCATATCGGCCTCAGATTGCGTGTGTCTCATTGCCCAGTTTTGACTGTTTGATGACGTATTCTTTCTTTTTTTTGTTTTTGAGAAGCTTGTAGAAGGAGTGTAGACGGAAATCCATATGCAGCCGGCTCGGTGACTCTGCTTGCTGCAGTGTTTCCTCAAGGAGTGGGTCTGCTGTCTGGCAGACCGAAGGGCACACGAGGAGCCGAAAATGAGCTCGGGTTGATTTGACGTGAGGCCGACGCTCGGTGCCCGTGTAAGACACGAGGCCAAGGAGCTGAATGTCAAACGCGAGTGAGGCGCATTTTGTAAGACCTGTGTGCAGTGTGACCGGAAGACAAGGCTAGTCGAGCTTCTTGTCGGGCTTCGTTTGTTCTTCTGCCAATCACAGTCCAGGCATTTTAATTATTCATGATGTACCCGCTGATGTTTGTACACTCCCGAGCTTAATGGAAAAACACTGTACTTTTATTCTTTCCCGTTAAGGGGCATCTATTCATATGACATTGAATAATTTAATCAGTAATAACTTATCCTTGAGTGGAAAGTATAAGTGAAAAGCTCTGTTTTCTTTTGTTTTATCTTTTGTTTTGTAAGAATTATATTCCTTTTCAGGAAATTAATGACATTTCTTGCTGTTGGATGAGTCAGATATGTAGATTTGTGATGTACCCTTCTATGGATTTCTTAAAAAGTTATTTTCAGACTAACATACTTCCTTTTTGAACACTGTTTCTCCCTAATATTCACTAACTGTCCCTTTGAACCTAATGGGGCCCCTCTGTTGCCATGGAAATCTTCCCACAATCGTCCAGACATCCAGACACCCCGAGGCCCTTAGGGATACATCTCTCTGGCTCTTAAGGCCCCTGGTGTCCAGCTCGGTGATCAGAGGCTCGCTGGCTCTTTCAGGGACAGTGGAATCGCTTTCACTGACCGTCTCATCACTGTATGATAATCCACCATTGTTTTTCTTAGCTTTCTGGCTGCTCGCCGTAGCCACAGACAGAGTTCTGGCATTTCATTTTTCCCTTTGCTGCATTCCATTTAAATATGTAGGACAGTCTCTTCACAAAGAGAAGGGGGCACACAGAGAGGTGGAGTATTAGCGCCACAGCAGTAAGAGGGTTGGCACGAGAAACCAATAGCACTGTGACTGGCATTGAGCCACACCTTCTCCTCCCATCACAGCCTCCGCCCAACTGCCAGGCCCCGCCCACACACCCCTCTGCCTGGCCCCTCCCCCTCCCTCCCTCCCACCCTCCAATGACACATGGCTTTAGTATTGGTCACACCCAGCACAGAAAAGGCCATGCACATCTTCTCTCACCTTCCTCTGTCCACCTAGCTTGTTCAGGGTTGCTGTAGCTTTTCCTCCAGTTATTCATGAAAATGGAACGACAATAAATATGGATTATCTAATTCTGCCTTCTCCGTATAAAGTGAGAACATACATATATATACAATAAGAGCCATCGTAAGACTAGCCTGTACCCTTTTGTTAAAGTGGTGATCCAGGTTCCCAGGCGCTGCCTACAGGAGTGTCTTTTGCATTTCATCTGGAGTAGCGGAGCAGAATAATGAGCAGACATATGCGTGATTCCATTAGGTTTAAAAGCCTTTGCTTTATACCTATAGCAGCGTGTGGTTGCCATAGAAATGCACCGGGAAAACCTGCTTTTGCAGGTGAGACCCCGAGGGGTTGGGTTCTAGAACTTAATCTCAAGTTGGAAATGCATACTGGTGTCAGTGCCGTTTGGACTTCGATGCCTGACATGGAAACAGATGGTAAATGTACACCAACCCGATCTGGTGTCTCCCCAGGTGTGTCAGCAATGAGACTAAGGAGGCAGACGATGACTCGCTGTCGATTAGAATGAGAATAGGAGGTTTGGAAGTCGTTAACCCCCCCCCTCCCCCCCAGTGTTGCATTTAAATCCCCATTTCTCATCCCCAGCTGTACACATACTTTATCACCATCAGATAAGATACAGCGATGACTGTACAGATAAATACTGAAACGCTGAATGAACACATAAATCACTACACGTCCCTGGAAAATGTATTTAATTTTGGAATATATTCACGTAAATCGTCCCATTAGTGACCAAACTAAATAGTAAACTATTAATAACATACTTTGAAACCTCATTTTATTGAGGAACCTCTTTACTAGCTATGCAATATGCAGAGAATGACTTGACTCAACATGTGATATATATGTTGAGTGAACACACTCAGGAAATAGATGGCTTTACAAGAGAGGAAGAAACGTTGGAGTGGGAATCAAGATACCTATTCTATGTTTTTTATTTAATTATTGTTTAATGAAAAAAAATCCATTTGCTGGCCCCAGTAATATAATTTGTGGATTTTTCTTTGCAGTTCAAAGAAAGCCCTCGTTTCCTGATTAATGCCCCTTTTATTGTTGTGTATTGCGTGACGAATGCTATTGAAATTGACTCCACGAGACACAGAAAGTGCCATGAAATATTTTTAGCAGTCTAAAATGGGTAACTGGGAACGAAGAGAAAGATTTCCACGTCAGTAAGATTGACGTTTTTAATAACCACTGTGTCAAACACACAGATTTGGACGGCGATGTCGGTGTCTGTGCCCATGAAGAGGAGCCTTGCTTTCTGTTTTGTTTCCTTCAGCCTATTTTCGTCCTTCTTATTGTTCAAACAATGCATAATTATAATAATCACGACTAATTACTCCAGTGTTGCGTTTACACATCTGTTTAATTGCAGTTTGCAAAAAAAAAAGTTTTAATATCGATGCTGGATTTTTTTTCTCACAAAAATAATTGAAGAGCTGTAATCACTGTGTAGTTAATGCATGCCAGTATCGGGGGGGAGGAAGTGGGGAGGGAATCCCATATACGTATGTTAATGCATTATGTTAATTAAGGAAGCGCAGTCCTGAATTTTAATGTGAATCCCTGCAGTATGGCAGAACATATAAGAGGTCACCTGATAATCCTCCATCTGAAATCCCATGACCCAAAGAGCCCATGTGGGCACACAGGGTCCTGACTTAGTCTGGCTCCTTCTGGAAATGTCCAGATATGTTGGAGCTGGAGCCATTTGCATGCTGATGGAACATGTCTGTGACGCTGAGCTTTCCCATGACTGTAACTTGGTGCAAGGGCAAAGCGTAATACAGCAGATGGCCTGATGGCAATGATGGCCGTTTTGTTAGTTCGGTTCATTTCTAATTGACATAACGGAAAGCAGCAGAGCCTGCAGCCCTCACTGAATAGTGCTCGCCACCCGCCCATGTCCAGACCTCAAATATGAAAGCGTTCGATAATTATTTTTCTTGACACATTGAACCAGCCATGTTTTCTTCTGAATTTCTAAGCCATTGAACATCCACATTATTTATGAGAATGCAAGCGAACCTGAAGCTCATTTGTAGAAAACTGTGATGTTTAAATGTTTATTGATTTTTTTTTGTATTGCATGTTGCACAGTACAGTATAGGAATTATTACTACATTCTCCTAGAGTTTATATCCAGTCAGAAACTATTCAATTTGCACTATTCAACTCGGACACATACCGATGCAGTTACCAGCGTGTGCTTCGCTAGGCTGGCGATTTGTGGTAAAAAGGCTGTTACTGTGAGACCTATGAAGAACTTTAAGTGAAGATCATGTTCGCTACAGAGGAGAGAGAAATGGCATCCATACCCTCCAGCACATGTGGAGACAGACCAGAGAACACCTTAATCATCATTACACCACGTGCTCATCCTCTGTTAAACTTCACTCTTAACCTTTAAGCAATCTGAAAGTCTTGTTCTGGATTCTGGCCTTTAAACGAGTCCTTGAGTGCTATCTTCAAGCCAATAAACTGCTCTTTGTGCTTCACAAAGATCTTGGACTCCAGTACCTGGCAAAGCTTGGCCCCAATTATATCTCCAGCTGGAAGGATTGAAGTAAACTCCTTCATTTCAAGTTTTTGGGGATAGGACAGCATTGTAAATAAAATTTGCTGCTCTTAAGAACAAAACTCATTTCCTGTCACCCTGTCAGCACCTAAAGGTTCATTTTTGCTGATATTGGCTCCATTTTTCCCCCAGAGTGCAATAGTAACAGTTACCCCCCCCCTCCCTAGACTGCAGCAACAGGGACACTGTTGCATTTCCATCTCCTTTATTGTTAATAACTCTGTAAACATTTATTTAAAAAATAGCTTGTTGAAAAAATAGTTTAATAAAACATACATCAAGATTAATATACTTTTTAATTACAGAAAACTTTATAGGTTAGTCTGCCAAGGGGCCCGATTTATGGTTTAGCTGCTTTGAAAGCAAAACCGGCAGTGCTGAAGAAATCAATAGCACGTTTTTCCTCCGCTTTTGGGAGGTGAACAAGAACAGCCCCATTTGCATTTGCATAACACGCAAACAACGCAGAGAAAAGGCTTACACGCATTCTTTCGCATGGACCAGCACCTCTCTGCGGTTCAGCCTTACGGAAACAGGTGCTCTTACTAGGGAGACACACTCAGACATGCCCATAGGACTGTTTAAGGGCTACACCTGCAAATCGTGTCGGCTGCAGGAAGGATGCGGTAATGGTCACCTAGAGCTACAGAACCCTGGCAGATAATTAGAGTGCCTTTAAACAGCAAGCTGGGCAAGAAGAAGTAAAAATGGATGCCCTGAAAAGTGAGCATGCTTCGTGTTTCCTATCAAAGCTTTCTGTCTCTTTGAAAGGCTAAGCGATCATGGTCATGTAAAATACACCCTGATCTTTAAAATTGTGTGTTCTCAAATCATTTCAGAATTAAAAATAAAAAAAATATTATTATTATTTTTTTTTTTTTTTATGGTTCAATTTCTTATTGATTCACCTTATTAAATGTGATATCATGACAAAGACCAGAAAATGAGCAGAGGTGTTGTCCTGCGGGGGTGTTGTCCTTCCACAGAAATGCCAGAGTGATGGTTGCATGGTCAAGGAGCAGCCAGAATGGGAGAACGGCTGCTCCTGAATCATTCTTTCATCTCGAGCCTGTGAGCATACATAATCATGCATGCCTAAGAAAGGTTTGCCTTTTAATTAAGCAGGTCTGCTCTTCTTGTTTACCGTCTCTTCAAAGGAGCCTCGTTAAAGTAGGCTGCTGCACACGCACACGAGCAAGGAACCACCTGGGCAGCACTGCTGGCGAGATGAGAGCAGTGACACACCCAGGAGGGCGTCTGTTACAAGAGCGAACAGCAACTGATTAAAACACACTCAGGGAGGCCATGTGCAGATTCATCCCACATGGGTTACAATAAGGCAGAGATTCGTGAGGAGGTAGAATTGAGCATCTGGGACAGTGTGTGTGTGTGTGCGCGCGCGTGTGTGCGCGCGCGTGTGTGCGCGCGTGTCTGTATGTGCACAGTGGGGTTTCAGGGGTACCACTGGAACACATGTAGATACTTCATCATGCAAATACCACATGGTTACTTGCAGACAATTTTCAGATCCTCTGGTTCCTATCATACAGCCTAAGCATTGTTTGAATTTTTTTCTTTGAAGTTTTATCATATATTCCATCTTCTGAACCTGTCATTAACTATAGTCAGAGGATTATTACTTTGGTTGCTCATCAGAAGAGTTTCCTGGACAAACAAACTAAAAGATGATTGGCTTTTGCTGTCAGGCCCAGGGGCTCCCTATTGGTCCTGGAGAGAACGTGGACTTGACAAGGTTAAGTGGCTACAGGCCGCACTGATTCAGCATTAAATGGCTAATTGAATTTTGGCCCCCTTGTGGTGACTGTGAAGGATACGGCTGAAGGCTGTATTTGTGTGTGATCACAGAGAACATGAAAGCACTCCCTGAAACACATATTTTTAAAAAAGATTAGAAGCGTATAAATTTCACACTGCTTGGGAAAACTGGGAGCCAGTCAGTATCCTTTTTTGTGTGCAGTTGATTCTATACCACAAGATACTTGCCTGTGTTTCTTTTTGAGCCTCTTTGTAATCTTTTAATTACTTTATTCTTTACTAGAGGTCAAATAAAAAGGTATGACATTAATTATAATGAAATTGAATGAAGGTGTTTATCAGTAACAATAGAGGCTTTATATGCCCCCTATTAAAAACCCATCCATAGACACTGTGTGTGTAGGACTTGTCCTATTACGCTTATTAGGTAATTAGGTGGCAGTTTGGGGCACGGGTGTCGCAAGCCGGCACAGCGACACAGGACTTGGGTGTGGGGGTCATCCACTTTTCGGTGGGCCACCTTGGATAATGAAACTCAGCTGGATGTAACTGGAAAGATTAGCTCAGTGTGGTTAGGGTTAGGAAGGGAATCTTGGAGGGTATGGAGATCTGCTTTATAGGGACCTCAACCTCAGTTTCAGTAATAGAGTTCTGGCTTTGATTGAGCCTGGAGTTCTCTGTTTCAGTGCTGCCCTTTCTGTCAGACCTTCTGTCAGAGTTTAAGGAGTTTGCACCCAAAAAATATGTTTAATATTGTTTGAGGAGCCAGTGGAGTAAATCGCATATAGAGGTTCTCTAAGTGGTCCATTTGGCCATACTTCAGTTTAATTGTCGCTGACACGCATAGACCCTGTTTCATGTTTGATCAGCTGCCAGTAGTAATAGCACGTTTAGTTTTACATATCCATCCATCCATCAATTTTCTAGAGGCTACAGGTGCAGGGCAGGGAACAACCCAGGGTGGGGCACCAACCCATGGCAGTAGCTGCATTTCTAAAGGAAAATGGATTTGTCATTGCTTAACGTAGATAAAATCTGGTTGGCAAAATTCTTTTAAAACACATTTAATTGACAGAGTATACATTTAATAGCTAGAACGCAGTATCTTCATCTTAATGAAGAGTTACACTCACAGAGTACTCAGCTCGTTGGTTGAAACCAAATCTTAGCCTGGATTTGTACTTTCTGAGCTTAAACTTTCCATCTCTGATCACTGCAAAGATGAACCAGTCACTGGATTGGCTTTGACAAACGGGGCACTAAAAATGAAGTATTTTTGGGCATGTTATAAGGAGGGCCTCATTCTGCCTGCATGTCCTCATAATTGTCCTGTTACTCAAGTACAGTGCTCTTCATATTTGGGGCATGCACTTTCAGCAGAATTGACAGCTTTGATAATTTTGGGAAAAGAGGCTGCCGGTTTTCTATGCAGTTTTCTGTCCATTCTTATTGGGAAATCTGTGGAAGCACTTATGTTGCTTGCAGGTCACTTGTGGAGAGCAGTCTTCAACCTTTTCCACAGACTCTCAGTTGGATTCAGATCAGGACATTATCTGGCCCACTCTAGGACACCGATTTCCTTCTTCTGAAGCCACTCCAGGGTAGCCTTGTGATTGAGATCATTGTCCTGCTGAAAGATGAAGTCTTAGCAGACTGAAATGGGGTTTCCTCCATTATTTGCTTATATTTTACACTATCCATTCTTCCTTCAGTCTTCAAAAGCTTTCTGGTCCCTGGTGAGAAAAAGCAACACCACAGCATTATGCTGACAGCCCCGTGTTTTACTGCAGGGATGCTGTTACCTGGGTGATTTGCTGCGTTCAGTCTGTGCCAAACATAACTCTTTGCATGAACCCCAAAGGTTCAATTTCTGCTTAATCTGACCAGAGGACCTTTCGCCTTTTTCTTTTTCCTGGATGACTAAAGGGCTTTGTCTCAAACTCTAGGCGAACTTTTTTTAAACCGAAGCTTTTTTAAGCAAGCTGCCCTTTTCCACTCTGCCATACAGGGCTGCCGTGCGAAGCGATTCACAGTTTCTACAGCACTGTGTTACTGGAACAATTGCAGTTAAGTATCTTGCTCAAGGCTTTTGTAACTGCTCTTCTCAAGGGATTTCAACTAGTAACCTTCAAATTACAAGTTCATGTACTTAACCACAATGCTATTGCTGTGCCAGGAATACTGTGTCTCTCTATAAATACAGCACACATGCAGCAAGCAGCTTCTAAATGTTAATGTGCAGGAAGTTTTCAAGACAAAAAAGGTTTTCACTGGGTTTGTGCAGTTGGTATGGGCTGGTACTGTCTGCCATTGTTGCGTGCATGAAATTTAGTCAGACCCAAATTATGTGCACAAGTCAGGCTTTAATTATTTGGTTTGCTCCAGTCTTAGATTTCATCGGAGAAGCAACCCCGTTATGAAAGTCCAGTGATCCGAACTCTGAAGCCTTGCAGTGTCATCAGTTTGCTATTCACACGCAGTCTCTCACCTTAAATAATCTGCGTGAATAATCCACAAGGCCTCAGCTCCAAAACAGAAATTGGATTTCGGATGAATGATCACATAGCTCATCAGAAGTCTGACACATTCAGCAAAATATATAATACCTCACGTTGCATGAGTCTTATGAAGGGAAGTTGAGCCACAATCAAAAGAGCATTTTGCTATATAGTGACATTCAAACGAAGAATTCTACCTACAGTTAAATTAATACTTTATAAACTACATTGACATTCTAATGAACACTTACCTGTATGCTGTTATATCTCCAGCGGTTTTTATAACGCCCGCCCCCACCTGGTATTCCCTAAAATACAGCTGATTTATGCAACTAAACACATGCTTTGTTGTATCATTAGTATAATATGTGGATGCCAGAAGTGCTGGACTTAAAGCTAATTGTGTTATGATAGTGGCTCCCTTGAAAATAAGGCGTGGGTGGATTCACATGGTCTTAAATGAAACGGAGTCAATTTGGACCAATGAGCATTAAATTCATTGCTACACTAAAGGCTATCACACGTCGTACGCTTCGAGAGGATTTGATATCCAACCTCCAAACCACAGAAACCACAGTGTGTGTGTGTGTGTGTGTGTGTGTGTGTGTGTGTGTGAGAGAGAGAGAGAGATATAACTGCCCTCTCACCTCTGGACTCCAGACCTCTCCTTTGTGGGTCAGCAGAACTGTGCTGACTGAGGTTTGCACCCTGTCTCTCGTTGCCCTCTTTCCTGCTTTCAGTCTGTGATTGGGTTTTGTGAAGGACTTTGAAGGCCAGACTCATACCCTTGCGGGGGAGCCAAGGCCCCATGCTGTCGCTTCCCGTTACTGATTATCCCTTCAGCCACATGACTCAGTTAATCGCAATTAATTTTGCAACCATTAAAATTATCCTTTATTGTTATTCGTTATTGTGATTTATTTTTACCCCATCAGATTCCTGTTACCCGTGAAACGAGGCTTGGCCTCTAATAAACCTGCATTCTCCTACCAAACCCCCAACCATGTGATTCAGTTTGATGACCCTGCAAAGGATTCTCTGAGCGACCAGAACAGGAGGCATGGAATTAGCCGCGGAAGACAAGACAGATTGTGTGGGGAGTCAATATCCAATAAGCAACTGCTCACAAATAAGGCATTACAATAAAAATAATTACCGTGGGACTTCCTGTCCTGCAGAGGGGTTGAAACTCTGCTTCCTTGTCTCAAGGTTGTCGGTGTTGATGTTAATGGAACAGCAATTGTCGACAGTTTGTTCTCACGAAAGGCTGATTTCCACGTGGGTGTGTGTCACTATCCTTCACACAGAGCCCCAAATGTCTCGGTAGATGCCTGGCATAACGTTCAGTCACTGAGGACAATGGTCCTCCACTTAGCAGACAAATAAGTCTGCTTTTCTGCACTGGACAGAGCAGGTCCATATTTTTCTGTAGAGTTTACCCAACACTGTTGGTCTCTTTGCATCAGTGTGCGCATTTCAGTTCTCTCTGTGACATCTTACAAGCCTCTCTCTAAATTCCATTTATTCTACCATTTGTATTTTTTCTGCTCTAAATCACATCTGTCTCTGATTGAAATCTCCACTTTTTGCAAAGCATATTTTGGTATTTTTTTGTTCCTGTTCAGCAACAGCATGTATGGAGCAGATTGCTTTGGTCGGATGGTTACGTTCCACGTCGTTTTTTTTAAAATCCACCTCTGGGTTGCAATAATTAATGATTAATGGTAATTAACATAAAGCCATTTTCTAAGTGAGTTGCTTCTTGCTAACAGGAGTGCTTACTGAGCCTTCCGCTCAAGTTTGGATTTATGACATCGGCCATATTGCTTCTTTCTCCTCCCTTACTCAGTGTGTCACTTCAGTTTGCATGCCGGTCACCCTGTGTAGGACATGCGAATACCTTTTCCTTTTTGATCTCTTCTAGATCTTCTAGATAACAGTTATCTGCTATGCCTCTCGTTGTCCTTCCCCAGCCATGTCTGAGGTGCCCCCTACTGGCATCAGTCAACGTTGACCCACTGTTCACAGATTTGCTTGTCTTTTATGCAGAAGTGGGCAGTTCAGGTCCACAGAATAAAAGTTCAGACCAACCAGTTGAGGACTCTGTCACTGTGACTCTTTATGACTCTCTGGACCTGAAGTATCCACCTCTTCTCTTATGGACAGAAGATTCAGTCTTAAGTTCCCCAGTAGGCTGGGCCCACGCTGCACACCCCCATTTTCTCAGCCGATTAGGATCTCCCTTTCATTTTTACGATGATTCATATTCAAAACTAGTACATATTAATTAGAAAATGTCAGGAAGCAACCACCCCACCCATAGCCCCCCACACCAATCGGGCAGCAATTAAAGTGATTGCATCAGCTCTGTTCTGGCAGATTCTCGTCCTTCTTCATGATTGAGGGATTGGTGGGGCGGGGGTTGTGGGAGATTAATTGCCTTCTGGTTTGAGGTGGTGGCATGTGGGGGTGCGACTGACCACAAATCGGGCCTTTGACTGAAACATGACAGGGCGTCTCTCCTCCATCCAGAACACAGGAAGATGGATGGCTCTGCTAACCACTAGCCTTCGCCTCCTCATCACCCATCTGACGCACACGTAGCCAGGAAGAATGGGAAAGCCTCTCAAAAATGACTTTGGCAGGCACCATGATTGATCTTTATTCTATTCCATGTCATGGCTGAAGATGTATCCATAATCAAAACTGCACTGACCTGAAAAACAAAGTAGTTCTCCACAGGACCTCATTCATCAGTATTCTTAATGTCTGCAGATTTTTTCAATCATGCAGTAATTCGGATGAGATGCCCTCAAGAAAGGATGTGTATCAAACATCTTCCAAGCATCTTAAGCCTGCAGTTGTGTTTCTTTAAAAGTACAGGAGGAGATACATAAGAGCCCAGCTCGAGTTAGGGCTCTGGGCCTTTACTGCTGTTAAGGGTTACAGACATGTGTCCTTTCTAATGACATGTTAAAGAAAAGACCTAATTAATGGCTTTACTGAGAGCCTCTCTAAGTACCTGCCATTTGTTATGGATGATGCTTAATCAGTACTGATGTACAATGCAGACGAGGAGAAAATGTGGTGCGAGTGATTTCTTTCTGTTCATAAGTGCACTGCAAAAATGACCAAATGTCCTCAAGTCCATTTTTCAAAGCAACGTGCGGACTGCACTCTCCAAAACTCAGCTGCTGCTCCTGGAACAGGGTAGGACTGTCCTCATCCTTAGGCAGCCCTTTGTGATGGGCACTGGGCATTCTTCTTAATCCCAAGGATCCCACCGGGCACCTAAATGAGCAGCAAGTTTGACGCAAATATGGCCGAAAGTGGAGCCTCACCTTCTATATCAGAGGAACCACTGGCACTGTGTCGTTCATCCAATTTCCATTTTTAACCTCTACCTCCAAACAAACACTGGTCATTGATATTACATCCATTCACATTCCTTCCACGCTGAATATTTCACATGCGCTGCATCCCACCTGAAACCGTGGACAAAGATGTATCGCTGGCCTTGTCGTCGACGGCTAGCCGATGGCATTCAGTCTCACTTCAGGTTTTATTATTTCCTGAACACAAGAAGCTTGCACATCGTGCAGATTGTTTACTTCATAATTTTTTAACGATACACTTTTTTTCGGGCATAAGTGGCGCAAAGGACCGAGAGAATTTTCATGGCAGGGGTGGATTTTTTTTTACACATTTCACATTTTGATGACTGAGAAAGAAGGGGAAGACTTTGTTCTGCCGTGGTAATATAGAGAAAGAAATACAGTCAGTCCTTCAGGCTGTTCACTACCTTAAAAACTCAGGTGACACCAATTTACCACTGAGTATGAAGAACAAGGACGAATTTGTGGGGTGTGTCTCCCACTTGACTCTCCACCTTTACTTCGGAAAGGGGAAAAACAATTGCGTCCCCTTGTCATCAACGCTCCTGCTTCATGTAAAAATAGGGCTCGGTTAATGGAACGGCAGTGAGGTCGACAAATGATTGCTTGTAAAGGAACTCTCGCATCTTCCATGTGAGACACTGGTTTCCATTCTGGGAGGCTCTCCGTGACTTTGCGGTCGCTCCTGATGATTCACTCGCACTCCTCGGTGCATGTTGACGCGTTTTTGATGTTGAGCGCGGCTTTGGGCCCAGGAGCTTATTCACTTTCTGTTCCCCACTCCACTGGGTTAAAAAGATTGCAACTGCACAATCATCCTTGAAAGGTTGTGCTCCAGTACTATAAAGGGATCTGAACTGTCCCAAGCATTAAAATACCAGAAGGGCCATTAATAAGGCTGCATGCACATGCAGTGCAGTGACTTTCACACACACATGCACCCATTTTAACTTCAGCTCCCAGTGTATTCCTAGTGATGAAGGAGTCAGACTACAGCTACAGTATGTGGAAATGTGCCTCTTGGTGCTGTGAGTGTGCCAAATGCCACCTGGCTTTCATCTCCACTCCCCGCCTGTTCAAGGGCTCCATCTTAATTGCCGAGGCACCCGGACCGGCCCAAGTTTCTGTGCCAAAATGGCTCTTCTGTGAAGTTCTCAGGCACTGCATTGCCTCAGCTTAGGAGCAACGTTCTGCAGGTGCCCGCAGGCCCCGTGCCTGTGTGTACATCTCGCCTCTCGCCTTCCTGCTTCTCCACAGGCCCAATTTTGCAGTCAGTGGGTCAGAACTGCGCTAGAATGTTCTGGAACTCGAATGCTCCTGTCTTATTTTTCCGATGGCTGGTGTCCACGGAGCTGACGGTGGCAGATGCCCTCGTGCAAAAAAAAGACAAAAAACATTTCACAGGTTAGGAGATAGCACTGCTCCCTAAATCTGTTCATGCTCTGAATTATTAGTATACATCTCTCGCTGGAACAGAGACGAAACCCTCTCCTAGGATCTGCACATTTATTTTTGCACTATGATGTTGTTCTCTCACAGCTGAAATGGGACCATGTGCATGTATACACTTAAGGGTGGTCGGCTAACATTCACTTGTCTGTTGTCTCTTCGCAGCCCCTTTGACGGACAAGCCCCCGAAGATTCTGTTTCCTTCAGAAAACAAGATAATCAGCATGGAGATGCAGATAGGTAAGATACAAGGTTGTCTATTTATCATCGATATCATAAGGCGGCTAGTAGATCTGGGACAGGTAAGAGTTAAATTGTTTGTATCCTGGAGATCTAACCTGTAGACAAAGAATTATTCAGATATTTAAAATAAAACCATTGGGGGATATTTCTGGAATGTGTGTATAAACATACATTTTGGAATGTGGCTTTCTCTGCAACTTTGCCTTCTGTAAAGAATCGATTCACAATTTCTGGAGTCACAAATGAGCTCTTTTTTTTGCAAATGCAAATCTTTTATGTTAATTTGCACAAGTTTTGTTTTTTTTTCTTCCTCTTCCCAAAAGAAAAGCTGCCCATATGGTGTTTAAGTTCCATACCATTTGTTTTGCGAGGGGAGATGATTGTTTATGCGTGTGCTGATGGGAACAGGGTCAGTTTGGACACTTTGAGTGTTTGCGCATATTGTCGCTTTGGCAGGAGCTCCGTCTGCGTTGCGCTGTGCTGCGATGTGCTGTGAATGGCAAATAATTGCAGCCATGTCAGGCTCCATGTAGCAGTTTGCCTGTCTAATCGTCCAGATAGTGTGTGAGATCCTCACAGGGCCTGGGTCCTCTGCGTTCGAGACGTCTGATCAGACAAGCCTTCCGGAGCATGATGAGTGGGGCTCAGTTTGCGAGCCGTCTACCGCCTGCTGTGATTCACTTGCTACTCTAAATGGTGGCTTTTGGCCCAGTGTCGCTTCCTAAAGAGAGCTGCTGTGAGTCAATTGATCAGCGGCTGTTCGCCAGGGTCGTAGGGGCACGCAGGCAGTCACGCGGCCACATTGCAATCGGCCCCTCGGAGATCCAGTTCTCCGTGTGCCCGACAGAATGTGCTAGGCAGGCCATGATTTACAAAACAAAAAAAAGACCCTAAATGTCAGCAACTGTGCGCTTGAGATAATGACAGATTAGTGAGACAGCTTATTTGCCAATTTATGATGATTTATTTTTTTTATTGAAAGATGGGAACATGCAGGAATTTGCCTCCTGCTACTTCATGAAGGAAATTGATGGAGAAGTTTGGACTTACGGAGATGCCGTTCCTTCTCTCTGGATTTGTGGTGTGTGTAATGAGAATGAGTAATCCTGCTAGGACACTTCATGTGTTTTATTAAAACCATTGTCCAATGCCAAACAGTTTTGAAATAAGATTCTGGTAATAAAAAAAAAACAAGATGCATACATGCAGCCATCCATCTATCTTATGTCTACTCATCCTGGTCATGAGGGCCAGTCCATCCCAGAAATGAAAAGAGGAAAGAAAAAAAATGGCAGTAATTTAGTGTGTTCATTATGTATGGGTTAATGCACATCAAGCCTCGCAATATTCGTTTTTAAACGCACAGCTGGAGGTGGAAAAGCAGCCTTCGTGGAGTGCACTTAAAAACTTATAATTCACGGCTTGAAGTGCATTAACCCGCTTATGCCGTAGTCACTATATGTTTGGCTTACACGTTTGTACCTAAAGACATCATATTTTCATTTGTGAACCAAAAGCACATTTATTAATAGAACTTTCTTCCTCCACCAATTAAACATTTTGCTTTGATATGACCCAAGTCACCATTGTTAATTTAAAAATTGTCCACTGCTAAACCCATAGACCAGTCCTTAGTTCGAAATTGCCTGTTGTCTGTGTCTTTAGGTACAAATGCATAGTTAATGCACTCCAAGCCATGTATTATACTTTTTTAAACAGACGGTTGTGGAAGCAAAGAAAAGCATGTTTCTCACTGCTTACCAATTACTAAAACTTGACTTGCGTCCCATCTCATTCAGGCAGGCTACACGGGTCCATGGAGTATGACTGGGCCACAAGTGTATTACAGTAGTAAATCTTCTCGGTATTTAATCACTGACCACAGATCTTGGTTCTCTGCCTGAAACACTGATGTTATCTGTAGCAATTTCTTTCATTTTATAGTTTCTGTTAATTTTAACATGTACTCTGCATCTGAAATTTTGAGTACCATCAGCTAGAATTATACATTGTAATCACGCATTTTGACATGTGTAACAAAATGGCTTAAAGACAACAAAGCGGAAGTATTGGAGCAGCCATCGCAAAGCCTAGACCTGGATCCCATTAAAAATTCATGGACAGAACTGATAAAGTGTATCCGATGGAGGGGGTCCAGTTTTGATGGGAGAGACGGGCAAAAATACCAGCAGCATATTGTGAGGAGCTCGTGAAAGCTACCCCAAGCGTTTGATTCAAGTTAAGCAATTTAAAGGGCAATGCCATAGTCTGACATGGTATCCGTCACATACATGCTGCAATAAATATGTCTCTTAGTTATTATTGAGGCATTACCTCTTTTGGAAATGAAGTAGATACCCTGACTGTATGGTCACATGACCTGTGAGGGGTTATGAAACACTGGGTCTGAAAGCCTTTACCTGAGGTGTATGCAAACTTTTGGCCTCCACTGTATTTTAATATACCACTGTTCTTTGGACAGAAGCAGCCACATTTTTTTAACCAGACAAGTTAATTGAGACCAACTTTAATTAGTGACAATGGTTTTTTAATAACAGTGATTCTTTGGAATATCAGATGCGTTGATTCGGCGTTGACTGTAACAATGTTTAACTGGAAATAAGTTTTACTGAGATCGGCACAGATAAAGATACACTGTATGACCAAAAGTATGTGGACAGCAACTTGCCCAGCATCGCATTCTGAAATAGGTTTTACCCTTTGAAAAGGTTATCAATATGAATTTGGTCTGTCATTGACATGATAGGCTCTGATCTTCTGGAAAGGCTTTCCATTAGATGTTGCAACATCACTGGTGGGATTTCCTGCCATTCAGGCTGGGTATTGATGTTGGGTGATCAGGTTCCTTTGTCAATTTCTGTAAATACCACTTCTCAAGTAAAATAGCTTCTAAATGATTGCAATTTACAGTCACTTGTCGTTGACCAGGGAAGCTCTTGCAGGACGTAAACACAGCAGACTGACTTCAGTCTGTGTGTGTGTGTGTGTGTGCGTGTGTGTATGAAAGACTTTTGCCTGCATATTTTTTTACACACAATCTCCTTGATTTTTCTAGCATTTGAGACTCTGCACTGTACAATGTACAGTCTGCCAGTGGCAGTGTTGGTTTACGTTATCGGTTAGTTGCCACGTGTCAGGGGCTTGTTTTGGGCAGGAGAAACCTGGCAATCACTAATCCGGACAAATTAGGGTCCATGACTCCCCCTTAAAACCGCAGTGGTGCGTAGAAAATGGCATTGCTGCTTGGTTTGTTAGTTTCAGGCAGGCACGGGCCGCGGCCATCTGTGTGAGAAATGATTAACCTCCAGCAACACTGATTTCATACGAGTCTTTGACCAGCCTCCTGCCAGCCTCAGATAATCATGACCTTGGCCTCTTAAATAGCAGGGGTGTAATTCTGCTCTCTCCAGCTTCTCTCCAGAGTTTGACAAGATCAAGTTTTATCTACAAAGGTTTATGTCAGGTTCCTGGTTTTATGTCTGGTTCCTGTTATTATGTCAGTTTCCTGGTTTCATGTCTGGTTCCTGGTATTATATCAAGTTCCTGGTTTTATGTCAGGTTCCTGGTATTATGTCAAGTTCCTGGTTTTATGTCAGGTTCCTGGTTTTATGTCAGGTTCCTGGTATTATATCAAGTTCCTGGTTTTATGTCAAGTTCCTGGTTTTATGTCTGGTTCCTGGTTTTATGTCAGGTTCCTGGTTTTATGTCAGGTTCCTGGTATTATATCAAGTTCCTGGTATTATATCAAGTTCCTGGTTTTATGTCAGGTTCCTGGTATTATGTCAGGTTCCTGGTATTATGTCAGGTTCCTGGTATTATTTTCAGGTTCCATGTCTATCAAGCCCAATAAAACAGGGGAATTTCCAAAAGGTTTGCTGGTTTCCTGGAGAACGGACACCCCCCTCTGCATTCCTCTGCTTTTGTCTCCCCCCCCCGCTCTTAATATTTGTAGAGTCATGCATGGATTTGTTTTATGGACCAATACAGCTGATTTATAGTGCAATGAACGCTGGCAGCAGCGACGCTACATTCCTCTGGAAAGTGCGGGACACCATTAAGCGCCAGGAAGATAGACATAAAACGCACTGTGGAAAGAGACGAGTAAATCCAGGCTATTGCTCAGAGGTGAGAACCGCGTTTATATCAGCCCCAACGCCACGGTAAGTGCTGCATCGTGGTTGGCTGACAGAGAGTACACGGGAGAATATGAGCATCTTGGGGAGGAGGGGGGATTCCCTTAAGCTTCTCACCCTATATATCAGCATTTAATTATGCCGGCGATGTTTAGAAAACAGAACTTTTCAGATCTTGTCCAATAGATTCTCTTTCCACTGATTCTCCTTTCGCTTTGATTGATAATATTTGATTTGATTGGAGTTAGATGCGCAAAAAACTGAATAATGTGTGGATGTTTAATTCAGAAAACTTTAAAAATAAAACTGTGATTGCAGAGGGGAAAATGAAAAAAGCAGCATAGGAAAGATAGTTGGTCTTCCATCAACTGAATCTTTTTTGCAAAGGCATCAAATATATAGAAATTTGACTATGTTGGCTAAGAACGTATTTGCCCTTTGTGAGATGCAGAGTTTGTTGCAACTGTGTAGACTGGCTGGGATTTTTTATCAGGAGAGCAAATGTTCGTGTTAGTACATAAAAGTTAGCTCAGATGAAGACAAATGAGATTTGCACGGAATTGCAGTACTTGACACCTGTCCAGCAAAGACCATGAGTGCTGCGGGGAATGTGAGAATTGGATGCTGGCAGCTGTTTTTAATGCTCTGAAACGGTGTCGTCAGTGTGCCACAAACAGTCAGAGGCACGACAGCCAGAAGGCAAATGGACCTATAAGCCAGCACACATTTGTACTCAGTACATGGAGGTTTGTATGTTTGGATTGGTTTACTACTTGCCATTTTGTTCATAAAGAAGAAGGAAAGAGGATCGTTACTGTACCATAATGCATTCTGGACCAAGGAACTACCAAGGGTACTTGTCAGGATGCTCTTCATCCGCGAACACAGAAGCTCTGTGAGTACAGTATCTAATCCTGAGCAGTTTGTTGTCCTTCTGTGGTGGAGAGGTGAGCAGCTCCTTTGGACTTGGTTTTAACGTCGCTGTGGCATGTGCATACAATAGAACTGGGGCCCATTCAGAGGAATGTTAGGAAGGTGGCAGACCAGCATGTTGGAAATGAAGATGAAGCTGAGGGCCGCTTAATGCACTTATGCAGAAGTGATGTCCCACAGGCTGGATGGCTGGATTAGGGGTCCACAAGTCATGACGGATCTTGCCAACTTCACATTCTTGCTCCCCTTTGTAATTCTCCTTCACAACCATCTCCACTGCTTCCTCCCACCAATAATTTCCTGTAGTCCCCTGAGTAAGAAAAGAGATCCTTTCTGCCTCACTTTAACAACCCTGCTATAGGAACCAATAAAAATGGTTTTCCACTGGAGGATACTGTGTTGCACATGAACAAAAGGAAATAACTCTAATGGCAGTGTTGTGGTTATGTCTAATCTAACTGGTCTAAAGAATATAATTAAACTGCTGTATTACTTGTGTACTATTCCAGTCAATACCGTGTCTACCTACAGACAAGAGACAATATAAACCTATTGCAGATTCAACAGCAGTCTCAACGTAATGGTTCCAACAGATTTATACCTGTGAAAACCAGTTGTAAAAATGGCTAAGCAGATCTGAATGGGCAGCTCAGCTGTTTCGTTTCGTCTGGTTTTTTGATTGAAGGTTTCTGACTTTTCTGATTACAACACAAAGACGCCTTTTGAAGCAGCCGGGCTCACAATGAGCGACCTGGACACCTCGCTCGCTGGGCTTCCTAATCTTTATCTTTCTATTACTGGTCTCATCTAAAAAGTAGGTTAAAGCTTTAGTTTTACTCTTAATTAGTTCAGTTATGCTCAGACTGCAGTGGAAATCTCTTTGCAATTCAGATGGACAGGCTGACAAAGGTTGAACGTTATGCCCAGAGGCTTTGAAGTCAAAAAGGCACTTGAGGTTTTTGATATTTTTTAAAGAAGATTGATGCAGGAGCATGAATATGACACTTTTCTGCATGTTAAAGTAACGTCTCATGAATCCATAATGATTCCTGACAAGACTTTTGGGTGTTTTGTTGGTTTATAATTAATGGATGGAATAATTGTAAATTGGAAGTATGATGAGGGTCTACCATGATGTTCTGAGGAGCCTGTAGTATTTTTGACGCTGTGTTTTGGTATTATGGTTTAACTGGGCCCATTATCCAGAGCTATTAGGCTTGTGAACTTGTGGGAAGAAGCCTTTTGGGAAAATGCAGAGATGAGATGCTCCATTGTGAGAATAGTCCCCCACGGCAACAGAGCAGTAACTATGAGCCATTCTTGACGCTGCAGGCTGGGAGTGTGAAGGTTTATCACTAATGGCTATGCAGCTGCATAGTCAGGCCCCTCTCTAAGAGGGGGCGAGGCTCGGAGCGAGCCAAATTATTCCAGGCCGCAGCTGAGGCCGACATAAACCAAGTAATGAAACAATTGTGTCTGCTACTGCTCGGTCATTGTAATAAAGATAAAATTACAATGACGAATAATAGCTGAACGATCACTGACAGTGTGACCTTTCTAGACTAGCTAGCAACAAAGGCTAGTATGGCCAGGCAGACCACGTTAGCCTAGGTTATGGTAAGATTTAGATTATGTGAAATTCCAGTGTGTATTTAGTAGGCGGGTAATGGCACACAAAATTCACAATTTGGTACAAACTTCGGTTTTGGGTTCGTGGTTCGGTGCAAATTCGGTGCAACAAGTGAAACAGAATCAGTTTTGAAATTAGGTGCGGGTGGGAGGTGGGTCTGGAGTTGAGGGGTTTTGGTGGAATTTGCCGAAGATGTAATCAATGGGCTGCAAAAATCATCGATGCCAGGCAATTTAAATCAGCCATCAGTGGAGTTACAAACCTTCTAACCTTGGTTCTATCCCCAAAACTGATGTCTTATTATGTTACCCATGATGCAGAGCAAAGGTGATTTGTCCTGCACCGGCATGCTCCTTGTTCCCTGTGACCAGGAAGCTGAGATGGGCCACTTTGTACAGCAGATCTCCCAGCAAACGGTCGCTTTCCAGTGGAGAATGGCAGGAATGCCAGGATGCAGGCAGGGGGATTTATAGACCACACATTCTGTCGCTATTCCCCATTACTTCCGGGTCCTGGAATTTAAATCAGTAGTCATTCCTACTGACTGCAGGTATCAAACCCCTGCTGCCACACTGCAATGTAAGTCATTAAATTTGGTGTTTTTGGTGTATGCTACCAGCTGGTAGTGGTCAAGGATCCCACTTGCAACCTAAAGGTATATATAAAATGAAAAAATGAACACAAAAAAACTGGATTCGGACACAGGTGAATGTGGTATGTTTCAGTTTAATGCTGCTTGTGGGTAACTTGGAGGATTGTTTTTAGTTTCTCTGAATGCGCTGCCTTGTCGCTGTATTTCTGGCTTCTCTCTGTGTGTGGCTGCTCCGTTTATGGAAAGACGCTTTAAAAAAACTGTTTGGATTTAAGTAGTGTGGGATGAACGCTGTATCTTAAAAGACAAAAGAAGAGGGTCATCTTCGAAAGTCCCGCGGCTGGCTTGTCTCTGGAAAGCAGGGAGAATATTTGTGCACAAATATCTGAGCGTGTGCACGGCACGCTGCCGGATCAGTCCCACTGATGGACGGAGGTTATGGGCAAAGCTGGAGATCAATTTTGCATCATTTCTCACAATTAGGGGCGTCTGTACCTTCCATCTTCTCGCTGCATGTTACAGTATCTGCATTTCTATTCCGCAGCGTCTCAGAAGATGAGTTAAGAAAAAAATTCAATTTGATTCCAGAGGCTGGATGAAATATTAATGTTTTACCTTGGGTTATTACAGACGAAAGTGGATATGAAAATGCAGACTGTCGCCAGTGCTTAATTCTCACTGCAAGATACTGATGTAAATCATACCTTGCCAAGTGCAGACATTTTCACAGAAATGGGATTTTAGTTTTCTTCGCCGTTAATGTAATTCTGCAGAAATCACAGAACATGTTAATAACAGTAAAAGGGTATAGCGTAAACCATCAGGTCCCTGTTCGTACAGTACAAGAGTAAAATTGCATTAATGAGTGGATTAATTAATAGTTACTTCCTTCCTCAATTACTTCGTGGGCTATTTCGTTTCATATTTTTCAGGTGCCTGTAAATGGTTCTGTTTTTACACAGCTTTCACATTTTGTAATGAATCTGTCTCTCTTTTGTCAACTTGAGAGATATTGTATATCATATCATAGAGGCATACGGGTATTTCCTCATCAAGCCAGTGAAGGGCATGTGAAGGTCATTTTCTTCCTCTGTCACCACTAAATCCCCCAAATCCTGCTTACGCGTGGAAACAGCAGGGCTACGCCTTCAGCAGAATCATTGGCCATTTCGCTGTTACTGTTCCTTTGGGTTCCAGCCTGAGCTTATCGATATTCACATGAATTTCACCTTCGCACGTATTCAGCCGCATAGCTGGATGCTTTTGTGAAGCTTTCCAGTTAAAGGTTATGCTGAGAGGTGCACCATGAGGACTGAGAGGTGCACCCTGAGGACTGAGAGGTGCACCATATGGACTGAGAGGTGAACCATGTGGACTTAGAGGTGAACCATGTGGACTGAGAGATGAACCATGTGGACTGAGAGGTGCATCATGAGGGCTGAGAGGTGAACCATGTGTACTGAGAGGTGAACCATGTGGACTGAGAGGTGCATCATGAGGGCTGAGAGGTGAACCATGTGGACTGAGAGGTACATCATGAGGGCTGAGAGGTGAACCATGTGGACTGAGAGGTGAACCATGTGGACTGAGAGGTGCATCATGAGGGCTGAGAGGTGAACCATGTGGACTGAGAGGTGAACCATGTGGACTGAGAGGTGAACTATGTGGACTGAGAGGTGAACCACGTGGACTAAGAGGTGAACCATCATGACTCTGCTTGGAGCCTGAAGCTTTGTGCACCGCAGGGCATTGAGGTGCATAAAATTGTTGCCTTTGTGAATCTATGTCCAACACTCTGAGGGGTTTTAAATTCATGTTGTAGAATTGCTGTGCAGTTTATAACTTGCCTTTGGGGGTGGGGGGTGCCATTGCCTGGTGGCTACATTCCAGAACATACATGCAGGTAGGCACTCTCCATTTCTAGTTTTGATCAGTGTCGTTTATACAGGCTTTGGATCTGTTTCAGATGAGTTAGGCTAGCCTTTGGGTATTAACTGCAACTCCACACTTGTGTATTTTGTCCTTGTTTCATGAAAGCTAATGTGGCCGGGTTTGACCGTGTGATCCAGGCCTACGAAGGCCCAGAAATCCAGGTCTATGGAGTAGGCTGATTATAGTTGGCATCAGTATCCCAGATGAGAGGGCTAAGAGGTTATCATGGGAGTTGAGGGAACTGAGTGACCGTGGGTCTTTCCCGACATGGGATCGTAGTTAATGTCGGAAAAGGCCAAGAGCGGGATACAAAAATCCAGTCAATAAAGCTGAAAGCAGGCACCAGTGAAATGAATCCCAGTGGGTTCCCATCACAACATTAGCTGGAATGTCTGTCCCAAGGGATGCAGCTTTGGTAAGGCATAGATCTCGTTTGTCCTGTTTGCATCGCGGCACCAAGCTGAACCTTCACAGACAGAGTGATTTACGCCAGCATTTTATCACCAAGGCCCCACAGACCCTCAAGGCTGAAGACTAATTGAGACGGTAGATGATGCTTATCTCCATTTAAGGTCCTCTCATTATTTCTCCTTCCCCCTCTTTAAAAGGTTGGCTTAGATTTAGTCTGTTTTGGCTTTTCTGTACAGGTGAATGATTCATATTTGTTTCTTGCACGGTAAAAAAAAAACAAATGCAATTTGCATGATTTATTGTCAGTGATAAGAATTATCACCTCCTGACTCCCATCTAGCCCGCAGCTTTAGGAAAGGAGACGAATTGTGGAAACAGGGAAATGGCGCGTCTGCGATCCCGCCGCAAGATCGCACGTGGGATTGAATTGAGCGGGACGTCTTTGCTGAAAAATACGGCATTAATCATTCAGACGGCTGTGCCTCTGTTGGTATTGGGAGAGATTCCTCCTATCCATGTTTCTTCCGTGAAGTGCATGTGTCCGGTACTGTCCGCTTAGCAGAGGCAGACAGATGACAACGTGGCGGCAGGCAGTGGGGGGGAGGGGTGGACTGATGGCAGTGGCTGGCATCTGTGGCGTGAAGATATCAGCCTTCTGGAAGTCACATTGTGCGCCGTCCATGTCAGCACCGCTGCGAAAATCCTTTTGAGTTTCCCCCAGACGAGTCATGTTCTGTTTTCCGGACAAGCACATGCTTATGGGAGCCGCCTCCCCCCCATTCAGGATCAATGCGTGTCAGGGGCGGGAGCCCCGTGGGCAGGCCTTTGTTACCTTCCAGTGGCTCTCCTGGCAGTACGATGAAGCTTGCAGCTTTGCCCATTCTCTCTTATACTCTATAATTGTAGCTGGAGATGCTTGAATTGATCAAGGGAGGGACATAAGTGGAATGTGCTGTGGGGGGAGCGATGAGGAGCTGAGGGCCGCCAGCACGCACACATATGCCAGCACTCCCCCAGGATCCCTCCCTCCTCCCGTTTAAACGTCCAGCTGTCAGGATTGTTTCTCAAACTGAGCCACTCGCCCAGAGTAGCCATGATGTACAGGAGTCTCCATTCATCTGTTTGTGCAAACACCCGATGCGACGTACGGCTGGTCCCTTTATTCATAGCTACAACATCGGAGCATCCCTAAGCACTTTACGCCTGTCTTGTGGCCCTTCTGCTTCCGTCAACGCCGTCCCATGGCCTGTCCCAACATCACAGCATGCTCCCCATTCAGCTTCACGGAAAGACGAACAGGCAAAGTACTATAAACTTGACAAACACACGGAGCTTCTTTTTTTTGTCATTTGCCTGGTTGTCAGATACACTCCACTGGATTGACTTTGCGCTTGGACTACCACATCTCTTACCTTAAAGGAGGGGGGGCAGAAATACAGCAGAACCTGAAGCGAAAAGCTCCTATCAATTTCTGTTACTGTCGTCCCTGTCTGGGTGCTGTGCCGGAAAGTCATTTTACGCAAACCCCTTTAATAAACTTCAGAGCCTTTTTCAGAGTTTTCAGAGTTTTTTTTTTTTTTGGCATCTTCTGTGTTTAGTTGAATGGTTGCAGATATAACACCGCAACCTGGGTAAACAGCGCAGAACCCCTGTGAGAAACTTGGGCTGAAGGGCTGCTTCACTGCTCTTGTTTTGAAGGTCGCTTCACTCCAACTCCTCTCACACGATGAAAGTGAAACGAAACAGCCCTCAACAAAGGCAACACACGCAAAAACTTTTCAGAGGATCTGGTTTGGCCTAGGGACACTTTTAAGATGTGGGCACAGAAAGGAACAGAGTGCTTTGGACCATCTGCAAAACTGGAGCCTATCAGAAATACTCTATTGGCCAATTTATTGTTGATATATCAATGTAACGTACACCAGAGATACCGACTGTGCCCACACCCCTTCCTTTCCTCTTCAGCAAAGAAATACCATGTGTCTCAAACCTCATTAAGTGTCAGGTTGCTGTCCCACGGCTCTTCTTTGGGGACTGTGGGTGTAGTATTAGTTCTCACTGCATCCTGGGAAGATTTACACTTTAGTCCAACCCATCCTACCCCCTAATGAGCAGTGTAATTGATGATAATCCCTAGCCATGATGCTGGGTCATTCTCAGCTGAAATGCTCCTGGACATTACCAGATTTTCATTACCCATTTAATAGCATTGCAAGTCCCCCGTTGGCTGATCTGAGGTTCCCATTGCCACAGTACCACTGTCGCCAAGCCCCTATTGGCTGATCAGAGATTCCCATTGTCATATTACCACTGCCGCCAAGCCCCTATTGGCTGATCAGAGATTCCCTTTGCCACATTACCACTGCCGCCAAGCCCCGACTGGCTGATCGGAGATTCCCATTGCCATATTACCACTGCTGCCAAGCCCCTATTGGCAGATTGGAGATTCCCAGTGCCACATTACCACTGCCACCAAGCCCCACTGGCTGATATGAGATTTCCATTACCATTTTATCACTATTGCCGAGTCCTCATTGGCTAATCTGAGATTTCCATTACCATTTTATCACTATTGCCGAGTCCTCATTGGCTAATCTGAGATTTCCATTGCCATTTCATCACTATTGCACTATATGTCTTTTAGATGAAACAGCAGACATGGTGGCTACCAGAGTGGATGGCGACGAGCAAGAACATTCCTGCTGAGTCTTCTCCTCCACATTGGCATTTTCCTAACATCATTCCCGCTCTGACTTTACACTTTGTGTTCTTCCTTCTGTTGGCGGCACCATTCCTCCCAGTATGAAATTAAAAAAGAAGGAAGCAATCAAAACATGGTCCAGTTCAATTTTCCAAATGCATTTCGGATCTCCAGTAGTCAATCGGCACCAGGTGGTGAGGCTGTGTAGAGCCCTGAAGCTGGTGATGTGGTGTGTCCTCAGGGATCCCGTTACTCTGCAAATGTATACTGCAACACTCCAAGCATGCTGTTAATACACTTTCTTAGGCAAAGGCTTTATCGAGCTCTTAACCTGCAGTTGTTTTTGGATTGTGTAGCACAGAACCCAAATAATATCCAAGGTGTTCTCCAAATCGTCGGCCAGATTCACAGTCCATCAGAAAGTGTGAACCTTAAGCACTCCAATCATAAGATAAGCAGATTAGCAGAACACCCTGTGTGTCTAACCCTTCACTCATACATTCAGCTTTAAGAACCTTCCTGGGGAAATACAGAATCGGCTTCACAATGATTCTGTTTCCTCCCCCCTTTGCACACATGTCATACAGCTGGACCTCCCAGCCCCCAGACTCTCTCACACTAAGCGTATTTATAGCTTCAGTCAATGCTACATCCTTCTGCCGTTCTGGTAGAGTCAGGATCACATCAAGCCGACCCATCGCTGTAACGTCAACTAGCACCGTGTTTGTCTTGATCAAATCACACAAACCCCTGGAGGAGTTTGTGAAGAGTCAGCTTGGTATGTGCAGCTGCCTCTTTGTTCTCTGTTTCACCTTGAAACTCAATCGTTTTCTTGCGTCAATAGACTGTCACAAACACCCTCAACACCGGCCGTAACTGGCTGTGGTCCTGGAGAGCCAGAGTTGGGTTTAGAAGAAGGACAAAGGTGAGCAACATGTTTAAATGGTTATAGACAGGTGGTTCTCGTACTCATATGGTAGAGGTCATTTCTGACTATTGAGGATAATAATTTCTGACTGTTGCGGATAAAGTTAAGATTATGTTTGATTTGAGTCACTGTTTTCCAAAGTAATCCGACTTATATTTATTTGGACATTTGAGTCCTGATGAAAAATAATTACATCAGATGAGAACGGCCAAGACATGGCTCTAGGTGGCTATAAAAAACTCATTTAGGGTTTTATGTAGAGGTGCCCCAATTGTATCGGTCAACTATCAGTATCGGCCGATAGAGCAACAATCGGCCATCAGTCAATGATTTAAAGTGATCTGATATTTACCCTTTACAATGGTGATCCATATTGCTTTGCACACCTGCTTACTAAACAGTTAGAAAAATGTCAGCTGTGTGGAATTATTTTAATGTCGTTAGAAATGCATTTTGCTATCATGGATCTGCTAAACTTTCTCCTAATAAACAATTCAACACAACAAATTTGATTGCTCACCTTAAGGCGAGACTGTGAAGGAGTATGAAGGGTTTCTGTAAAAAAAAATCCGTTCCAATGAAGAAGGCTGCAGCACTGCAGAATAACACTGGTCTGTCAGTAACGCAAGCATTTGATAGCAATTCAGTTCAAAGAAAATTCAGTGCAGACAGTGGAAAATCAAAAGATATTACTCTGAAAATTACGGAGTTTATCACACTTGATGATCAGCCTTAATATGTTATAAATGTTCTAAATCTATAAGATGTACACAGTTATAACATATAGTGCTCTGGGACTGTTGTATGCTACAGTTTCTGGCATATTCAAAGGACTGTTGTATGCCAGTGTTTTCTTACCAAAAATGAACACTTTTTCGTATTTTTGGAATTTGTAATGAATTATTTTTTTAGTTTATTTTGGTGGAATGTCCCTTTAAGCTTATTTAAGCAGAACCTCCCAAACAATTGGTTTCGCTGTCAGTTTTCAAAATGATCGGCTTTCAGACTTGGGCACAAATTTCCTAATTGGTGCATCACTACCTTGGGGGACCGTAGGGAACCTTGGGGACCCTTGGGGACCTGGGTGACTTTGGGGGACCTGGGGCCTCCTGGGGACCATGGGAGCCCTTGGCAGACCTTGGGGGCCCTTGGGCACCTGGGGCACCTTGCTATTCCTGAGTTTTAGAGCCTCCGTTTGCGCATCCATTGCTTCCAGATTGGCAGCAAACATAACGCCGCTTTAAGCTGATTGGTAAATCACTAATTACGTAACACTACACCCTATATTCCGCAATGCTGCGGTAGTGACCAGCGTGGTTTTGGTTCTTGGAAGAGGGAAGATGGCCCTAGGCACGATCGTAGGACCCAGGGTAGCAAACCGTAATAACATGCAGCCTGCATGCTTTAGTTTTATTGAAACACAGCCTTGAATATCAGTTGCATGATAGCTGGGTGGAAATTTGAATTATATATTCTGCCTGTCAAAGAAAGAATGATATTCCCTCGCCAGTAGAACAGATATTTACAGATGCTTTAATAATGCAGTATTGGACGTGGAAGTAATTTTTCTCTCCATTCTGGTCCAAAATGCACGTAAGTGGAATTTTCAACTAAGATGCCATTTCTAGGGGACACACGATTTTCTAAGGAAAAGTTAATATAATTTCAGGTCCAATACATGGCTTCTGATTCACCACTTTGATTTGTGGGGATCATGATGTTGTGAAGTTCAGCCAGGTCTCAGTCAAGAGGCAAAAGACTTCAAAGATTAGGGCTACATGTTTATTGAGGAGTTTGCACTATGAGGTTTTCAAGGGGCTCTTCTTGCTGCTGTAAGGCTGTGGGCCACGCATGATATGCGGATGGAACCATAATGTTGCTGTTGATCCTGCAGAAGCATCAAAGGATATATCCAAAGACCTGAGACTTTGTGCCCTGTGTCTCAGACATTTTATATTCTATCTGTTAAAACTGCTTAATCACAAAAGCATAGAAGAAAGTGTAGGAAAAAAGATATTGAACAAAACAAGGATTTTCTCCATAAGTCTTTAAAAGGGGGAGGGGGTGATGTACTGCAGCATAGGGCAAAACCCCACCAACGTGAGGTGTCTGCCGGGAGCGACAACGCGGAAATTCTACTCAGATTCAGTTTGGGGATTAAAACATGCATGTGGACTTGCATACCTAAATCCTGAGGCTGCCACAAAGTTAGCAAACTGTTGTTAAGCATAGCTTGGCTCATTTACTCCAATTGATTCATCTGGGATTACCCAGGACCTTGGGGGTTAATTATGGGTTAATAGCTTTTTCTTATAGTAACTCAAAGACCATGAGAAGGTGTTCTCAGATGGGTTAGACTTGATAGCCTGTTATGAAAAGAAAAGAAAAGAAAAGAAAAGAAAAGAAAATGCATATACAAGTGTCACAAGTACACATATTTTAAGGCAGAAAAGTACAGACTTTGTAAGGAGCCTGCTCTGTTTTCCCATAATGCCGCTCTAGACAAGTTAGGTGGTGGATGGGGAGAACCAGCAGACAAGGGAGGCTTGTCTTCTTATTAATCAACTGTGCCGTCAAGCCTGGTTTCTTGCTTCATGATTATTGACAGAAGTGTCACAGGAAATAGTTACCCTCTGTGCTGACATGTAGGTGGGGGTGGGGCTGACAGGCACCTCTTTGACCCAGCACACGCAGGTCACCTGTAGCAGACAGTGTCTTTCCTGTTGCCCCCGTTCCTTCTTCCCATGGTCCTATAAGACGGTACAGGAAGGGTATTTTCCAGGTGAAGCCCTTGTAAAATGGAACCGCCAGTCAGTCATTCCATGTGGGGGGTGCATGGGATAGCTGCAGGGTTTGGAGCGCTACACACAAAAATGGCATCAGCCTGGCTACTGAAACCCATCCAGGTACAGTACATGTCTGAAGCTAAGGGAAATACTAGCATGTGACCATTAGGCGTGTACATGATGATAAAATGCACCAAGCAGGAAGCTTCCCGTAATGAAATATTAGTCAAGTGGCGGGGGGGTGGGTCATGCACATAATTATCAAATTATGTATAAAAAAATGTACGAACTGTATACGAACATATGGGACTAATCGCTAAATCGATATCGAAAAACAGTTTTCCAGGGGGGCTGAGACAAAAACCCCTAATAAGGGCATAGAAATGTCTGAAATTAGAAACTCCACCCCCAAAGTGACATCACACACAGGCCATGTGGACAGCAGGTGGCGTGATGGTCAAGGACGCTAAACTCCATGATGTCCTGCCTGCTGTCGTACCTTTGGCACCCTAAATTAATCCAGCTGTAGTGATAAAGGGGACTGCTAGCGAGTTTCGGATCGAAAATCGCCAGCTGGAGACTGAAAGCAACCAGAAATGCTCACTTGGTGATGTGATGAAGGCGATGGTGTCAACTGCAGCTCCAACATTCCAGCTCAGAATGCAGGTGGCGGGCGACACAGACCCTCAGCACGTTAAATAACATGCACGCAATGTCACCGGCTTTGCCCCAGACACACATGCCCACACTAAGTGGACTGCAATATAATTTAAGCTGCCAATCAGATGGGGAGTGAAGGAGGGATTTTAGAGGGCACGGATGTGTTCCCTGGCTTACAGTGCCCCCTAATGGTGATGCCGTTAATCTTTTTTTTAATCCCCCAGGGAAGAGACCGAGAGCTAATTTTTATAAGAGAAGCTATCAGCACCGTAGAGTCAGGAAGGAGCTTGGAGAGGTCGTTACGGGAACGCGGAGTTTTTATGTGCTTCTGGTGCACGTAACTTTCTCCTTTTATGACGCCGGCTGTGCCGCGAACGCCGGTGACTTCGCGGTGACAGAAAAATGAAGGCTCTGTGACATCACTCGCGCTCAAAATGCCTGGAATTGGCTCCGGCGCCATCCCTTCCCCACATCCCCCAGCGTCAGCTTCTTCACAGAGACGGCATGAATCAAGCGGTGATTAGTGTCAGGCGCTCGTGGTCGCGGGGAGCCCCGGTTGGTGCCGCGAGGCCGGGATACGAAGTGGACGGTGTAAACGACACAGCCGGCGCCCCCTGCTGACTGCCGAGGGCCCCTGCACGCACAGGGGGCGGCAGCGGCAGCAGAGGCAGCAAGCTGGGCAAAGCTGTTCGCAGTTAATCACCAAATTCAGAGGCCTGTTATATGGGTAGAGAGTGCAGTCAGAATTAGCCTACAAGCGTGGTGGCACTCCAAGTGCCGCATGACACCGGAGGGCCGCAGGAGTCAGCGTTACAAGGCCTGTCGAACCCCGTTTGGAAAGACTCCCTCGCGTGGATCTTACCCTCCCCTGGAAACTGTCAAAATTCAGATTAATTAATGGGAGTGACTACTGTCTGTATGTACATCAGAAGTGTGTATCGCACACGTCCAGCACCCCAAATATCTAAATTTGCCATGGAATGTGTGTGTGTGTCTGTGTCTGTCTGTGTGTGTCTGTGTCTGTCTGTGTGTGTCTGTGTATGTGTGTGTCTGTCTGTCTGTCTGTGTCTGTCTGTATGTGTGTGTGTGTCTGTGTCTGTCTGTATGTGTGTGTCTGTGTCTGTCTGTCTGTCTGTGTCTGTGTGTGTCTGTCTGTATGTGTGTGTGTGTGTGTGTGTGTGTCTGTCTGTGTGTGTGTCTGTGTCAGTCTGTGTATCTGTGTGTGTCTGTCTGTGTGTGTGTCTGTTTCTGTGTATGTGTGTGTGT
>JAODKC010000080.1:568168-613137 GCA_026777985.1 Mormyrops attenuatus | reverse complement strand
TGTGTGTGTCTGTGTCAGTCTGTGTATCTGTGTGTGTCTGTCTGTGTGTGTGTCTGTTTCTGTGTATGTGTGTGTGTGTGTCTATCTGTGTCTGTGTGTGTGTGTGCGTCTGTGTCTGTGTGTGTGTGTATTTGCCACGGTCAGAAGTGCTGTGTAGGAGGGTTGATAATGAGGTATAATTAAGAGCATGCAGTAACCCTGTCCATGTATGTCAGGGCAGTGTCCCCTTGTGCTCGCGGTGCCTCCATGGCTTACAGGACAGACCTTGGAAGCCTTAGGACTTTTAAATCCACCCTGAACTTCCTGACTGTGTCCTGTAGTCCAAATCACTTATTTAGTGGAATTTCTGCCCAATACAGAGAACAACCTCGGCTCCCTCTCTGCCCCATCTTCTGCGTCACTCTCTCTCTCTTGCTACATCTCTAACTCTTTGTACCCCCCCGATCCTTCTCTGTGTCCCATCTTCTATCTATGTCTTTCTCTCTCTCTCGCTCTATCTCTCGCTCTCTACGTCCCCCCCCCCCCCCCCCATGATCTTAAGCACCTGCATCCTATTTGAGTATTCCACACACAGTTTTGTGGATTTGCACACCAGGCTTTTCTCTTTTCATGCCTTTATTGCTTCTAAGAGTCAACGAGAAGGTCCACGTGACCGTTCATAGTGGCCTGCAGGCGTGTCCTCCACCCCACGGTCAATTTCTGTTCGGACATCAGCATCCCCCCACAGGCCCCCCAATATATATATATATATATTTAGCTAAATATTTAAACCCACCAATTTATTATTTAACAAAAGGCAGGCACATGATTGTTGTCAGTCCTAGTGACTTGGCAGGGTGTGTTTTTTGTAGTTACGAAGTCCAGAGCTTATTCTCACGTATAGGTGCCTTCACCCAAGAAAGAAGGGATTGCCTTTCAAAGCTTATGTCATTCATCGATTCAAGAAGAATCAGTATATTATTGATTGCCTAGACATGGTTTAGGGACCAGCCTGCCACCACCGCGGACACTTTTCTCTTTAGCACGATAACCCAAGAAATACTTGGCAGACCTTTCTCAAATTTTGCAGACACGTCGTGTTGGTGATGGTCTGGAACTGTTCAAATCTTGAGACAAATTGCAGCAAAATTGAAGCAACACCACTTAGTGGCAACAAAGGGGAGTTTGACTGGAGAAGACACCTCACCTTATGAACACGATAAGAAGTTTTTGATAGCTATTCCTACCACGTCACAGAAATGTGATATGGATGAAGATAACACCTGATTTCACTTCCAGACAAATTGCACCAAAATTGGGGCAGCAGCCCTAGGCGGTTGATCTTGTGAGGAGAGTAACTTCACAGGTATTTGATGGGTCTTTTACAGACTTTATTGGAACATTATAAGGGTGGTGATGTGGGATCCGTTTTGAGTCAAATCCCACCAAGACTGAAGCAATGCCACAACATAGGGAGGAACCATTGCAGGGGGGAGTGTGCAGGGGGCTTAGAGATTGTACAGTCTGAGGGGTATGGGAGGAGGTGGCGTTTGACGGGGGTGGGGGTGACAGGGCCATCCGGAGAATACATTGCTGTCGTTCCAGCAGCATCCACAGATCGTACCCAAGGTCAGTTAGAGCTTAAATCAGCCACAGAATGAAAGGCACAGGCATAATCTTTCAGGGGTCATTTGCAGCCAAATATATTACTAAACATCCACTACCAGTTAAAAGTTTGGACACACCTATCCATAGAAAGGTTTATTGCCACTATTCTTAACATTTTTTAATAGTTATAGACATCGAAACTATAAAATAACATATACGGAATTATGTACTGACCTAAAAAGTATAAAAAAAAATAATCGTTTGGTGGGGTAGGGCAGCTCCATGGGTCGAGGCCCAGAAGGTTGCCAGTTTGAATCCTGTGGTCACCATTGTGCCCTTGAGCAAGGCCCTTAATCCCAGTTGCTCCAGGCACTGGCTGCCCCTACAGTCTCCTCTACGCCAGTTTCATGAGGTGGCCTCCTGGGATGCTTTTCCAGCTGTCCTGAAGGAGGACCCACGTTTGTGCTGAGCTCTCATTGGCCACTTTTCCTTCAGTCTCTGGTCAAACTCCTCCAAAACCACTACTATTGTGTTTAGGTCAGGTGACCAGGTCATGTGATGCGACACTGTCACTCTCCTTCGTAGGCGGCTTGGCGTGTCCTTTTCACTGGTACTGTGTATGTGTGTTTCTGACCAGGATAAGCAGATAGATGATGGATGGATGGATGAATATACAGTATAGTGTTTCTTCAACAAACCGAGCAGCATAACTTTCATTGCACAAAATCTTGATGATTGCTTTGCATTGCAAATACAGTCTGCTAATTAAAGAGGCTGCAGCTATGTCTGTTAAATTTTTATCGTTTTGTAGTTACTTGCTTTAAATGTCACTCTCAATCCTCCCAGTTTATTCTGGAATTAAATATGGGTTTGTACTGATTGTTACAGAAGTATTGTGGCCCTTCCTCATTAGAATCTTTCAGTTTCGTTTTGGTTTGTAATCTGTCCCACTGGAATCTGTCACTCGGTGTTGACCATGACACTTCCCTGCATCTGTAGACGCCCTCTGGTTTTCTGTCTGCTCATGCACAGCTCTCTCTGTCCCGCTGACACAGAGTTCCAGGGCCAGGTCTCTCCAAAATAGCTCCTACATTACTGACGACCATCCTGACACTGAGTGAATCAGTGCAACCAGCACGACTTGGGATATGACCGCTCAGGGTTGAACTAATTAACAAACTGTCTAAGTTCAGGTAAGCCATCAGATGAACGGTGTATACTTGGTGCCTGTTCTTTACAGTCAGGGCTATAAGACCCACGCCAGACCACCCTCACATGATCCCCGCCCTTTGATTAACAGAGTAAGGTGCGGCACTCATGTTTCAGTCAGTCGTCCTCAAATGTGCAGAGAAAAACCTAGATGGTTCCGTTCAGAGGGGGGTGTTGGGGAGCCTGCTCCAGGATGGGCCTGGGCTTCACTGGCTTCTTTGACCTTTGCTGTATAGCAGGATTCTGAGTTTATCACCTGCCGTCGTACGGCATGGTGTGCTTTCCTCCTGATGCCAAGGTGCAATTAGTTTCACTTCCATCAGTCTTTCTGGTCGAGAGAAAATGTTGAGTTGGCAAAATGGCGGCTCGCAGGGCTGTCGAGGGGGCGGTCTCCATGGTGTGCTAAGAAACCGTCCATCAGCTCTCAATCCGATATTCCTGCGTGACGGGTAATTAAATCAGTCAAACATAATTTTCCAGCAAGAACAAGCTGGCTCGCCTCTTTTTCTTTCTGTTTCTGTCAAATTATTATGTGCTTAAAGCAGTGTTTCCCAATCCGGTCCTTGGGGACCCAGAGGCAGTCCACAGTTTTGCCCCCTCCCAGCTCCCTGCCAGACAGTCCACATTTTTGTCCCCTCCAAGCTCCCTGCCAAACAGTCCACAGTTTTGCCCCCTCCCAGCTCCCTGCCAGACAGTCCACATTTTTGCTCCCTCCCAGCTCCCTGCCAGACAGTGCACATTTTTGCTCCTTCCCAGCTCCCTGCCAGACAGTCCACATTTTTGTCCCCTCCCAGCTCCCTGCCAGACAGTCCACATTTTTGCTCCCTGCCAGACAGTCCACACTTTTGTCCCCTCCCAGCTCCCTGCCAGACAGTCCACATTTTTGCTCCCTCCCAGCTCCCTGCCAGACAGTCCACATTTGTTGCCCCCTCCCAGCTCCCTGTAGCAAAGACCAGGGTTTGTATGGTCCTGAAAATCCTTGAAAAATCATAGAATTAAGAAATCACGTTTTCCAGTTTTAGAAAAAAAAATATGGGAAAGTTTTGGAAAGGTCATGGGATTTTTGTCTGTGTCACTTGTGTTGTATTCATATTACCATATGATAATATTTCGGCTTTTAATCATAACCACTGATACAAAAAAATTGTAAAAATTTCAACAAAGAGGCTCGTTGTTTTGTCTGATATGCTGAATAATATGTCTAAATTGGAACAAGGGAAATAAAAGGCAACGATCTGTGTAAATTTATCATTAAGTTGTAAAAGTTTGTGCTAAAAGACAAATTGTTTATGCATGCAATTAAAATAGCCCTGACGTGACATAAGCGCGATATATGCATTATAAATGTGTGACAAAAGAATGAAATAAAATCTTATCTTGAAGTGCATCCAACATGTTATGGGATGTGTAAAGTTGAAATATTACATGCTATAAACAAAAAAAGGTGTGTGTGTGTGTGTGCGCGCGCGTGCGAGTGAGAGCGAGAGAGAGAAAAAGAGAGAGAGAGAGCCGGTGTCATTCAAGTGGTTACTGGAAGGAATCCATTTAATATATAAAACACTTTCACAATGGGTATAAAGTCATTTCTATCTTATAATTCCACACAAATGCTAGCAGCTGCAACACACACCCAAGGACCTTCCTTCCTGCATAGTGCACTGTGGCATTGTTTATGGCATTATTATTATTATTATTATTATTATTATTATTATTATTATTCTGTCTGATATTTCAGCCCTATACATTCTATAACATGTTGGTTATACTTCAAGTTAACATTAATTTGTTCTTTCTTTTGGGACACGTTTATCGTGCTTATGTCACATTAGGGTAATTATAACGGCGCGCACAAATAATTTGTCTTTTAGCACTAACTGTTACTCAGTAATTATTGCAAATGTAAGGAATAAATGAATGACTTTCTATCTGGTGATAGCTAGAAAAGATTGAGTCTAGTTGGTTAATAATGTTATTAGATCAGATGGAAGTTAAATTTTTTTGATAGTGTGTGTCAGAACAAGAGAGAAAAGCAACACGCATATCTGTAACACCACATGAAATGGTACATCCATATCCAAAGGATGAATGCAGGATCATAGCAGCTGGTTCCTCTGCACAAAGTACATGTTTGTAATGGTGTCATGCGATAACAACACTTTCCCTGAATGGGTTGCACAAATAATATTTCTTTGAAATTTAGCTTGAAGTCCTGGAGAAGTAATGGAAATTCATTGAAATTTGTTGATCGAAAAGTGTATGAACCCTGGAAAACATGGACTATCTTCTGGACCCGATTGGGAAATACTGATTTAATGGACTGAAATCATCTGCTAAATGAGGGAATTTCTGAGGGGGGGAGGTGGTGACAATTTGTGATAAGGCTTTGCTTGGGGAAAATAAATGGAGCCTTAGGAAGGGGTCAGGTCACTATATTTTCAGCCTCGTCCTCCATAAGTCAATAATGGAGTGAAAGCTGCATCCGTGGGGTTGCCATATCTCATACACCGTGTCCCTTCTATCGATCTGCGAAATGCACTTTTACATCAGTCAGGCGTCGTATCCGAGGATGCTGCACGGTGACAGCTATGTCTGCTCTGACCTGCTGTAACAAAAGTAAGAGCGGGACCTGCCACCAGCACCGTCTCCCAGAACCCTCTAGGTGGCGATGTAAAAGCCAGTGGGCAACTTCAACCTGATGCAGCAGTCATTGCTATGGAGATCAAAGGTGTTGTGTAGGACAGCAGCCAGACTGATGAATAATTGTTTTTTTCTGGTTTTTCTACTATATTTTATTGCATGCATGAGCATGTTTCGTTTTGTAAGTGTAGCTCATTTGGAATCGCCGTTACATATTTTATGAGGCATCCAGCATCCTGGTAGCTAAGGGATGCAGGTTCCAAGCTGGGGATCCAATTCCAGCAGCGCCCTGCTGCTAAATTCTTGAGCAAGTTTACTATGCAGAAGTAGGCAAGGGACACCCACTGAATTTATATAAGTTCATCTAGTGAGTAAGCAGGCCAAACAGGTGCTAGTTTTCGGAAATGACAGCTTTTACGGACAGAACACCGGGTCCTGACGTGAGCCCAAGCAGGCGCAGCAGCATCACATGCTATACTGTCACGTACCAAGAGGCCTGAAAGGACGGCTCCACAAAAGGTGACCTTCACAAAGCCACCAGGCAGGTGTAACTTTCAGCTTCGGCACTAGGGAGCCATCCTCACTTTCTGGGAGCCCCCACGTTGGGAATCCCCAATAGCCCAAGCCAAGTTCACTGTGCCACCCCCTCCAGGGAGCAGCAGTGTCTCTTGGCTTAATAGATTCCCCTGCAAGAACAAGATTAGACAGTCATTTGTGGGGCCACTTGGGGGCCTGAGTTTGCCTGTGATTGCTCTGCAGCTGGCAGTGGTTACATCATAGGGTTTCTCTTCAAACTGAGCCTTTATGGCCAAAGTCGCTTTGCTTTTTGTAAGTGGGAGCATAACATTCAATTTATCAGCGGCCCGACCGGATGCCACAGAGTGATGGCATTTGGAGGCGGAGGCGGCCTGCAAGCAGCATTAAATACCTCCAGCACATCCGGCATTGTGATTCCTGTCGTTCGCCCTCGCACCCCAAGACGGGCGAGGTGCTGGCGTTTTGTTAGCGTCCGAGCTGCTGCTTTCTTTCGGGGGTGGGGGTGGGGGGTGATTTCAGTGCATCCCTGGTCTGATCCAGCCCCCTGAAGCTACCAGCTGGGATAATTCATTCTCTGAATTGCAGGGAAGAGTCACAACTCGGGAGCAGTAATTGTTGGTCTTGTCTGGCAGAATGCGGCGCTCCGCAGCCAAACGGTCTTGAGCCACACTGTAATAGTCAGATTGCATCTTATTTGCTGACATTTGTGCAGGAAACGGAGCCTGCTCAAATAGCCCCCCCAAGCCAACCCCAAGCTCACCCATTTCTTCCACTACCCCCACTGCACGCGCGCGCACACACACTGACACAGACACACACGCATACCCTAATTCCAGCAATGACAACCTTAACCCCTACCCAACCCTAACCTTAACCATAAGTATCAAAACAAAATGCAAGACTTTTGGCATTTTTAGTTTTGCGATCGCAGTCAAAATAACCCCATGACGTCAAAATAACAGGGTTTTCTCACATTGTGGGGACATTTGGCACCAAGCCAGACCACGCGGCTGTGTCTGAGTCACTTCAGATTCTCCGAGGGGTGGCGACTGGTGTCAGTGTGCCGAGACTCTGTGGTCGCAGGCCAGCGCCAGATCTGCTTCTGCGACCTGCCGATTCCTGCTGCTTTTGGCATTTATAAAAAACCTCCCCCACAAAACTCTTTGTGTCATCAAGTGGGTTTTTAGTAACCAAAGGAACCAATCTGAAGACTCCAGTCAGCCTGAAACTGACTGAACTGAATTGCGCTACATTGTTGCGACGATTAACTTTACTTTAAATGTACATATCTCCCCAAACATTAGTAATAGCATTTGAGATCTGACTCCCAAATACAATACAAAAGGACACAAAAGTCAATATTTACTGTTTGAATGGATGGCATTGGAGCGCGCCGTGTGAGCACCGGAGTGTTCCGACTTCCATGCTGTAAGGAGTGATGTGGGAGAATCAGCAGTAAAGCAACAGCGTGAGAGCGGAACCATTGTTGCCAATAGTGAACGCATACGATCCATCAACCGCATTTTCCCAGCAGTCCTTACTGGAACATGCTATTAGCTACGAAGAAAAAAGGATCGTCCTTAAAGATATCAAATATAGAGGCTAATAATGGCCCTTATAGACAATAATTATAGCCCCCAAAACAGAGGTTGCTAGGCAACCTGCCTTCGGATCGGGTGCGTCAGAGACGGCCATCAATCGATGGGAGACCGTCAGGATGCAGCCTTGCCAAACTGTCACTGTGTCAAACTCTTATTTTGACAGAAGAAAACATTATTTTTGACACCATTCAGATGCTGTAGAAACAATCGCATTTAAAACGCTAGATCAGGAATTCAAGTGTCTGTGTTTCCCAAGCGGAACCCCTACACCCCTCTCACATCGCAGTAGGTGAAATTAAACAGCCAAAGTCTGATACCAATAGCAAGGAAAATGAGCAGGTGTTTCATATGGCAAAGATTTTTAAATAATCTGAAAATTTGACATTACGCCTGCCGGAACCTTCTTAGGTGGTCACAAAGATGTGAGGAAAACAGGATCCAAGAGTCCTTTCCTGCAAGCGATCAACACAACTCAACACAACACACATCAGACCCACCTACCACTGCTCCCATCTAACAGCCAAGGAATACATTCTGACACGTCTTCTGACGACTGATCCAAGAAGTTTGTCTCTGTATGTCTACTAGATACACTTTCCATAGTCCCGCTTTCCAGCTGAATGCAAGTTATCATGACTACTGAGCAGTGACCCATGTCCACTCTGTCGCTCACACTTTGTCATGTGATAATTCATGTCATGTGACCCTTTGACCCGTGACCTTTTTCTCATATTTTTTTTACTCTGTAAGAGACTCAGCTTAGAATGCAACAAAGTACAAGTAAAAGTGCTGATATTTAAGAACCCTTAAGAAGTACGATTTCATTATTCCGATTCAGTAATGAGTAAATTTCCATTACTATCAACTCCACTGTCTCACGGCCTCTCGTTCCCAAGCGAGGGATGTCTGCCTCAGTCTGACTTGAAATATCAGTGTTGGTTTCCACGGTGCTACCGAAAGTGTGACCTCCATCTTGATGGCAACCAAGGGCAGTTCACAGATACAGTGACCCATGCCATCGAGGTATCTGTGACAGCCTATCAGTGTCTAAATGAGGCCGCACGGGGCATTAGAGTTCCTGTCGTGTGACTGATGATTAGTCAGGCATTCTCATTGCCCCCCCCATGCCCCCCGCCCAAGCATCTTCTAGGCCTGAAGGCAGCAGCAGAGGAAAGCAGTATCATTACCCAGAGATGGACCTTCTCTATCACTCTCTTCAGAGAATCCCCCATGTGTGTCCCTGCACCGCGAGAAAAAAAACAGTTTGTACCTCTGGGAGTACAGTAACTCATCACTGGGCTGTACCCTCAAGGATCTGCCAATTATACCCTAGCGGTAGGTAAATGTACCTTGGACTCTGATGAACATTTTTGTACCATTGGGGGTACATTAATATCATTTGTACCTTGGGGTGCTAAGCTGTACCAGGGCTGTGTCATTTTTTTAGACCATGCGTAAGCCAAAGTCACGTTCCTGCCGCTTGTCACCGCGGAGAAGCAGAGCCTTTGTTCAAGGTAGCTATGCTGCTTCTTCTTATTTTTGTCCCTTGTTTTCTCACCCACGTTTTCTGCGAAGGCCGGCACTACAAACCATTTATTCACGTTCCTGAAATAAAGTGTTGTATATATGGGGGGTGGGCTAATTTTTATGATCAACAGACTATGAAAATTATTACTCTTTGTTCACACGACTGTAATTTACATGTGAACCTCAACCGTATAAACCATTTGTGGTGCTGTTGTTAGATTTCCTTGGGGGAAAAGGTCTTGCGTCTGTAATATAGGTTTTTTTTCAAGGGTAGATCCATTAAGTATTGCTATGAGGAACAGTTATACATTCGCACAGACAAATTATTATATACCCAGTGGCTGCTGGTACAAACTGGACCATGACCTCTCTACTTGCCGTTTCAAGCTTTTAAAGAATAATTAGATGGAGGCTCTCGGCAACGGGTGTTCATTCGACAAATCGCTTTGGTTTATTTCAGGTTTGATTCTGACAAATTGCTACCTTGACAAGCTGACAAGCTCCACTGTGCCGAGATCAAGTAGCAAAAAGAGCAGTGTGCTACAATATATTGATGATATAAATGACAATATTACGATAATGTTATGAAAGATGATCACTTGCACTGAAATCCAGTTACAACAAGCTGCTGAACATAAAGTTTTTGTACCTGCTTTAAGGTCCGCAGCCCTGGGCGATGATGTTTCACCAGGGATTAGAACATTATTTTTGGATCTATAGATATTTACATTGATAATTGGCATGCTGTAAATAAAGCATAGATAATGTAACAAAATATCATGAAATCTAAACTCTGATTATCTAAAGTTTGTTTTAAACACCCACTTAAAATTCACAACCAGGACAAGCACTCACTTTGGGCATATTGGTTTCTGTTGTGGATTTATTTTCCAGAACATTTTCTTTTCTTTTTTTGTTTAGAAATGCCTAAAAAGTCAGAAAAAAACACATTAACTGAGATGTGGGCTGAGTTACGTTTCAGCTGAATATGCATCAGGCCATAGTCCTGTTATAATTTATTAATGGCTTCTTGATGTGTCCTTATAAACCTGGCAAAACATTTCTGTTGCTTAATATTTGTTTGAAAAATACTGCTGGAGTCCTAATTTGGAAATTATATAACCCCCCACATAGGCGAGCATGAATTGAACAGGCAGATACACATTTTAAACACATGATGTCCTTTCTTTTCCTGGTGTGAAATCACTGAGGGAGCCCTGAGAAGCTGATCGGCTTAAGAGAAGCAGTAAGCTGGTGCGCAGTAACTCCAAGAAGTGCCGACCAGACTTCAAAGATCAACCGCATTATTATTCCAGTCTGATTTATTTATTTTTTTTAAAGTCTCCTTAGTCTTTTTTGAAATGCAAACTCTGTCATATAAACCATACTGTTGAAGCATCACGTTAATGTGTAATAATATGTAGCAACACAAAGTTAATTTTACATAAGACTGTGTTCAGATGTATGGACATATTTTTGTAAGCAAACCGTTTCCATATGATTCATCTCTGTCTTCAATGCGCAACATATTTATCGTACTTTCTGTGCCTTCTAGAGAACTCCTGCTGCATTTAAAATATTTAAAATTAACCTTAAAAGGAAACATAACTCAGTTTTATCTGTTCCTCAGTCAGCATATTTTAACATTTCAGTGTGAAAGTAGAAATCTGAAATTCTCCCAGTGCAATAAAACAGCCCAAGAAAAATTTAATGGGGAGGGTATTTTTAGGCAGCTTCTTTATTAAATGTCATTAGTTTCCTTTGGAATAAAACTTTATTACCTGCATCACGAACTACATCAATGGCAATTCGGGGAAAATGAAGATGATCCCATTCCATGAGGTTTTTAAAGAGTGATAGTTCCTCCTGCATTAGCACATGTATTATGAATGAAATATTGTTAGAGCCCCATATGCACACTATAGATCTTTTTTCCAGTTTCTTACAGGTGCTCTCTCTTGTTATTAATGCAAGCAAAGTCATTTTGTTTAACATTCCACTCTTTATCATTTTAACACCTAGCATAGAGGATTACTTTCTTGCTAATGAGGGAATGAGTAGCGGCTGCAGTAGCGCCTGCCCTCCAGCAGGGCGAGCTCCAGTCGGCACTGACATTTAGGGGCACATTCTGGAAGGGTCCCTATTAACACCACAAAAAGCCTCACAAAGAGCATCACCCTGTCCGTGTTCAGCAGGTGGGAATTAGAGTATCTCTAGGTTTTGTGTATTTAAAATCCATTAACCCATTATCACTTAAAAAATTTTCATGTTAGTTAACACTGTTAGTTTGCTATGGTTCTTTGAAACTGGTTTATTTTATTGGCAGGACAGTTATGTAGGGACATGCTTTAAATGAGTATTTCTGGACAAAAAGCATGCATTTTATTACCGTCTGTGAATTATAGCATAATTAGCTTTGCTTAATTAGTATAATTAGTACAGGTTTGCCAAGCAGATGTTCTTATTCAGAATGTCTAAGCAAATAAGTAATAGTTTAACACAGCTACTTCATCTCTGGAGCCTTCTTATGCATTACTGTATCTCTGGGATTCCCTCATAGGTGTTACAGACACTCCTATAAAGACATGGGCCTGGGTCTTCCACCCCATTAGTGGGCTGTAACATGAGCAGCTTGTTCATGCTTGAAGGCAGAGATAACCTGCCCCCCCTCCCCCAGCTAGATGGACGCTTATGGTATCTATCTAGTTTTTTCTAAAAGTAGGTCTGCTTAGAACGGAGATGCATTGTGTCTCACTATTCCAGAGCGTAGGGGGAATAGGCGTCTCTTTTTAAACGCCCACCCTGTTTTTTGAATTGATTTGAATTGAATTGTAATATTTGAAGGCTTTTTTTGGGGAAGCGGAAACAAAAAGGGTGCATGTGAAGGGGGTGGTTGGTTTCAAGTGGCAGCGTTGGATCGGTGTTCCGCTTTGGCCCGAGTTGAATCGATGCGCTTGATGTCCCAGGCTGATCAAGCAGAGACCCCTTATCAGTGCACTCTCCCCACCAGGCCGCTGACCGATTTCCCCTCAAGAGATGCTCTGTTTGAGGCTGTTTGCCTTTTGAAGTGAGCTTTGAGTTTCTGACTAATTTTATACTGATAATAGTGATGATACAAGCCTAGTGGTATTAAGTACTCCACGAGTTAAGATGTTACTCCATCCCACTACACATAAAACACACCCTAATTGCAGTCAGTGCGATCAGCGTGGCACCAGACAAATGAGAGAAATGGAAAACTTAGAAGTGCGATGCTGCACTATTACGTAAATAAACAGGGGAAGGTGCTCAGAAGCCAGGCCAACACCCACAGAATGTCACGCTCAATCCAGCTCTGCTTGTGTAAATGGACTTGGTTTCTCTGCAGTCTGTCCCATTAAAAATCTTGTAGGTAGCTGTAGGCAGTACCCAGCCAGTCATGTTGCCATTCTGTTCCTGTTTACTACCTAAATTCTCCTTAATGAGGGACATTTCGAAAGGGTACGTTCTTGTACGTCAAAACTGAAAATCTCCCGTACCAGCAGGCTAAACCTCGCTTTGAACACCTCTGGCCAGCTTCTCACGTATGTCGCTCACTTTTCATGACACTTCTTGTTTCTGAGGATGGTGGCTCAGACTGAATGGAGGGCACAGGATGCCTCTTTGATCTACTTCCTGTTTAAGCCCCGCCCACGCCCACATGACCTCTTCTTCATTGGCCGCTACCACCATGACCTTTCAAGCTACGGCAGTTCTTCCCATGGCTTCGATGTTTCATGGCTTCTTATTCATCTGACAGTCTAAACCTGTCATTTTAAATTTCACTTTTTTTCACTTTTAGGAGTTCCTCTTTCTCTCATCTCTCTCTCACTTGCTTCTCCTCACACCAGCAAACGTCCAAAGCTTGTTCATCACATCCGGGTTCATAGCAGCTCAGAGACAGCGATGTGAGATGGATGCAGCCCTGGATGAATCCCGTCCCTTCAGTGCCTGGTTGCAGTTACCCGCAGGCACGCGGTCAGAGATGAGGCATCTTCCCCTAAGCGGCCACCGATCGGTCCCAGTCTTCGGACACGCCGTGTGTGCTGCTGCTATCCGGTCCGGCTGTGCTCCAAATTAATCAGGCTTAATTGAGCTATTGATCACATGAGCCACACAATTAAAGTCCACATTTCATCAAATGCATTAACTGAAGCCGGATTGGGCATAATGATGAAAAATGACGAGAAGTTTATACATTTCTAAGGTTTTGCCCCTTTAAGTGAGTAAAACAATGCTCATTAATTAAATGAATCTGGTTGCCGTTTTATATACATAAATTTAATGACAGATAATTCTAAATACAATTACCGTAATTATGAAATAGCTTATTTTATGAACACATATGTCAAGGCATAGGGTTTTTAGTTTCACTGAATGTGATTAGAGTTGTAGTAAATTCTCCACCAGCCTATTCTGTAGGGTGATTGAGATAAACAAATAACTGAACTAACATCTCATATCACGCATAATGAAGATCTTACCTGGACTGAAACCCCTGCATGGACGATGGGTCACATGACCAAGAGAAACACTGCTATAGGCCAAAGCATTATCCTGTAAGAGACTTAGGACTGGAAGAGTAACCTCACACCGTCTGAGGGCTGTTGCATCGGCTCCCAGAATGCCATGCTGTAGCACAACTTTAGTGACGGCCTTAAACTCTACAACGAACTATTAGAATTTTGCCATCTTGTTCATTTGACGTTCTACTCCGGCCCCTGAGGATGGGCTCTCAGTTATAGTCTGGTTCCTCCTAAGGTTTCTTCCTCCTCGGGAGTTTGTCCTTGCAAATGTCGCCTCTGGCTTGGTCACTGGGGGCTTTGAACGGTGATAATGTAAAACGCTTTCATACAGTGTTAAGTTGTGAAAATGCATTATGCAGATAAAACTGAATTGAATTGAACTGACTGAACCTGTGAACCTCTGTAAATAACTGTAAGTCGGTGTATCACGGCACGGACCACATTATCGCACAATTATAAAACACATTTTCTAAGATCTTTTGTGGTCAAGCATGAATATATATTTGGATGCTGCGGTTTGTAGTCCTTTACAGCATTATCCAGATAAGTACTATAAAATTAAAGCAGTTTATTGGGCATGATCTAAATCCTCGCAGTAGGACTGCTGAAGAGTGCGATTTTTCTGCAGCCTTTGCTGATTCTGACTTCATGAAGGGTTTCGTATGCTGGCCGCCCTGGTTCTTGATATCGTGAAAGTTCAGGATTCCCACGTTACATTCTTGTATCAATTGCATCCTGCTGACGCCTTTCTCCGTTTTCTCAAGCGTTTCCAGTTTTTTGACTGATAGCTAGGACGCTCCTCTTGCCTTCCTGAGAGTCGCCATGATGTTGCACTGATAATGCTGCAGTCATTCTGCCCAAGTAACACCGCAAAACATGATGAAATTCAAGTAGGGGCAGACTTTGTAAGTGAATGTTTGAGGAAGGAGCTGACTTTAGGGATGAAACTTTCATTCCAAGACGTGCAGTAATTCTGAGTTTGCCAACTTGTTGACTGAAGATGTCTAATGTTTACTGTTTGATGAAGAAAAAAGGGGTTTTTGTCAGGACCATTTTGGGAGGGTGGTAGAGCAAATTTGTCGCTGCACTTTTGCCCCCTAGTGTCCAAATGCAGGCTAAACATGAGGTCAGTGTGTAAGGGGAGAGGCGGGAGGTTTGAAGAAGGCGACAACTCAGCAGTCCGTCTGCAGCCTCGCAGGGACTCTGGAGAGCGTGGATTTAATAGCGCATCCCTGAAATTCCTGACAGGCGAAGCTGCGAGACCGGCAGCGCCGGTTTTAAAGTTTTACTCTCCTTGTTGTCTGGCAAGCGGACAATTCCCCCGCCAGGGACCGTGAACAAACTACCCTCTTTGGCATCAATCTCCTTTCTCTTGAAGAGTGTGGTATTTCACAGCAGGTGTTATGACTGCGGGTAAGACCTTATCAGAGCACCCCTGGGCGCCTCAGATGAGTGCAGCCTGGATATCGCACGCGGTAGTCGCGGGGTGGGGAGGGCGCGTGATATGCTGCCGCGGCAGATTCAGCGTCCGCGTTTCAGTGCCGTCCTGTCGCTTCTACCTTCCCCGCGCTGCTGTCTCTATTCAGATTGCGATCCCTACATGGCATCTGCTAAGTGACATTTTTCTGCACATGCTCCATTTCAAAGCGGAGTGTCTCATCCGACGGACACTCCCCACCGCCCCCGCACCAGCACAGCGGGCCTGCTGGGCCACGTTCAGGGGTAGATATGCCACGTTTCAGACGCTCGACATCTCACATTAACGATGAGTGCAGAATACGTATGTTTCAGGCTGAGACCCTCATATGTAATTTTACAGTATGGGATAAGAGAGCATTTTATCCCCAAGTCACGTAATAAGAAAGACATAATCAAAATCACAGATATTATTCGCAGTATTCTGAATTTTGTGCAGTGATATGTAATACATCATTTGACTTGCTGAACAATGAAACAGGTGCAACAATGCGCCATTTGTCTTTCTGTAGATTTAATTGTGATTTTATTGTAACACCTTAACAAACACCGCGAAATTCTCATCCACGGCATGGAACAAATCACATAAATTATAAATTGACTCATCTCCTCTCTCCTGACCTTCTCAGTTCTTTATTTCTCGCCCGGAGCAGTTTGCGCTTAAGACCTCAAATTGCTCTTTAGAGCCAGCCTCATAGCAGCCTGTACTTTTCCGCTGTTCGCCTTTTTTTTTTTAGGGTGTAATTAAAACAAACGATGGAGCTCAAGTGTGCGCAGGATTGTTTGCTGCCCTTTCCGCCCCCCCTCTGGGGAGTGTCAGGTGCGTGCCTGCGGGAGCACATGCTTAAATTCAAAGTCCTCGCAGGGGCTCGTGGGACGTTAGCGAGTTAGCTAGCCAGAGAAGAACCCAGATCCTCTTGATCGGGCCAATCACCCAGCGTCCCCTGCTGCTGGTGGAATGGAACCACTGAATAATGAGAAGTGACAATAGGGAGGGGTCCCAGTATTAGCCCACAAGGCGGCAGAACGCATCAGGTAGGGACGGCTCCATGAGCTGTGACCCCACCGCTCATTTCCTACCAATTTGCTCCTATCTGCTCTTAATCGGCCCTTTCGTTTACGGCCTGGGGCCCAAATTGCTATCCCCAGCTTCCTGGCCACTGTACGGGTGGAACTGTCAGTCTCACATGCAGCAGAGAGTGTGAAGGGTGATCGGACCATCTCCCTGGCCATAAGCCTCTATCGGCGTTTCGCGTCCGTCACAGCGGCAGTGACACACCTCAGGCTCCCTGCAGCAGGGAATCTGCAGTGCTGTCCGGGGAATACAGTACCAGCCTGTAACATGCTTTACATATGTTTGATTTTATGTGAAGCGTCCACTGCCGGTCTTTTATAGTGTAGATACTGTTTGTTTATTTGTGAGTTGAAGGGTACGGGGTCTTTAATCTCAGTGAGTAGCAGTATTGCCTCACGTCTCCTTGGTCCAGGGTTCAAACCTTAGCCCTGTACTGTCTGTGTGGAGTTTGTACTCTCCCCCTGTGTTGCTGGGTATCCTTTGAATATTCCAGTTTCCTCCTGTAGTCCAAAGGCAGGGGATGGGGCTACTTGGTGTCCGTGGTGTGTGTCTCTCTCCTGTGTTGGAATGGCATCCAGAATGTGCCCTATACTCCATGTGGTAGACTTCCTCACCTCCCTGCAACCCTGGCCAGTACTGAGGTCTTTATTGCCTCTTGTTGACTTTTTTCGGTGCGTTTGGTTTTTGCTTTGGTATAATTGAATGCTGAACTTCTTGAGATATGGATACAGTTATTAGTTTTTCTTGTGTAATGTGTTTTCGTGGCTCATATGAAAATATCGTGAACGGTGAGGTATTTTTCCAGGAAGTCCGTGTAGGAACCTCACCACCTATTTCTGTACAGCTACATGTTAAACCATGTATAAAATGTTCATAAATTAGTCAGGCTGCGTTTTTTGTTAGAGGGAAGCATGTCCGGCATTCAGGGACTTGACAGTTCAGGAGTGAGCTTTGTTTAAAAATGTATGCTTCATCCCGAGGCTCCGTGAGATGGATGGCCGAGATCGCGTAGAGTGCTCCAAATCCCTCATAACAGACAGCATCACGGTTCAGGATCAATTACCTGCGTTAATTAGGGTAATTAGGCCTGACTTCATTAGCTGCTTTACCACTTTGGCTGGTGACGAACGGCTAACGATATTCCTGCGGAATGTTTGTGTTTATCAGTCACATTTATTGTATAAAGTGGCGTTGGATGAATGTCCTCAAAATCTCTCGAAAAATATGCAAAGCTGACGCCATCGCTCTGTCGCCTCCTTAATCTTCCACCCGTCGTGATGAATTTACACCACTCCTAACGAGCATGGCGCGCTAATCATGCGGCTGTCAGGGTTCAGAGGCGACGTTATGACGTGTTGTTCCGCAGGATGTGCGGCGCCTTGTTTGTGTTTGAAATCCCTACCATCCAGTGGTCTCACATATCCTGACCGTCTATTCCGTGTCGATTAACCTGAAAGAAGCATCCTCAGTTAAATAAACATATATTCCTGTAAAGACTCCGCGCAGCCACCCCCCCCCCACCCTTGGAAATGAAGGGTGACTCCACCAGCTGTACCAGAGTCTGAATCACCCCTCCTCCGTGCAAACAGGGGCTGCCAGCATCCAAATCTCTGTTTGTGGTCCGGATGTAATCATCTCCAGCAGTGATCCTGGACCACTGCGGCGGCCAAAGCGGAGCCGCTTTCATCAGGCTCGCTGAGTGCTTGAAAGAGCTCGGTTCCTGTCCACTATTTCGCAGCTTGGACTGACTGTAAAACCCACAGCTGTCCTTAAAGCGTTGTCCTATCATACCATATGTTGTGCGATCGGTCGCTAATTTCGTTCTTGCCCAGGCATTCAGCCTCGAGCCTCCAAGCCTGCAGAAGTTACAGTGGTGCTGTTGCATTGATGGCAGGTGTGTCATAAAGGCAAATGCCTTAGTAGTGGAATCAAGCCCCTGTGATTGGCCAGTGCTGGTGGGGGGTGGGACTTCAGAGTCCACAGTGGATGGAATTTAACTGACTTCCTGCTGGGACTAATCAGGCGGTGATATGGCAGGGTGTAGAAGGGGTGTAGTTTCCGGGCCTCATTTCCCCCATCACCAGAAAACAGAGAATTTCCGAACAGCCGGAGGGCCTGCCATTGGCTGCAGCAGTTAATCACGCCTCCCCTCGACAAGTCCAGGAATATCGCAGTGCCTGTAAGCTGTCGTCGGTAACTGGTGAAGTTTCTCTCTTTCGGCGCAATCAGACAGTGTTTCTTTGCCGTCAGCCCGCCTGCCCTTTTAAATCGGAACCACGATGGGTGATTTGGATGTCATTGTGGCTTTTTTGCTATTGTAATGATTTTCTGAGGCCTACATTTGAATCTCTGTTGTTGAAAACGCTTTTATCTTCCTCTTCAAAGCTAAAGGTCAGACAAGGTCCCGCAGCCCCGTGTCGCTGATCTCTGCAAAGCAGCCATGCGCACCTACATTGTGCACCAGTGTCATACTGATGTTTGTCTTCTTACACAAACTGTTTTCTGGTGGCTCTGCTGTATGTTTCACAACATACATTTTATACAGTGAACATCCGTATAAACCTCTTATTTAAAAACACTTATTAAATAGAAAATAGGAACAGAAGATTGTAAGAATGTGAATACCCCTGCTTTACTGTTAGGACAGGCAATGCACGTGTAGATGTATGTAATAGGCCTGTGAAAGCATTGAGTTGTTAAAGCTGCATATAAAAATGTCTGCCAAGCAACTTTTCACTTTTTAGACGAGGCACAAAAACATGGTAGACCATGCCACCTGTTTGTATGTAATGATTCATCTTAATAATATTTAATTTCCTTACCAGTACATTTGACACATTATTTCAGCACATTTTATAACTGGGCTAAATTGTGGTTCACACTGTGTGGCCGTGGTTTTAGCTTGTGGTTTTAATTCTTTTATTCTTAGCGATCAGGATAACGCTGCTGGATCATAAATGGCAAGGTATAATTTATCGTTATTTTGTTTACCCATAATTACTCCTTCAGCTAGTATCATTGCGATACGTATTGACATCGTATAAACATCCTTCTTTTCTCGGGAGTTTTTTGATGAAATAAAAATCACAGTGTGAATGTATAATCACAGGACATGCAGTTGGCAGAAGACAAATCAGCATGTACCTTTTATTCATATTGCCTCTGGATTTCCAAGTTCAGGCTTATTACTGTGACCATGGAGGTTATTTTAAAGTGGAGTCCCTCACCAGGACAATATGACTTTATCGTACTCTGTGTGCCGCAGATGAAGATGTTTAAAACCCCAGATGGACAGTCATTGTCAATTGAAAAGGAGGAAAGGAAAAAAGAATAACTTCGGGCTATTAGTGGTATTTTTAATCCAAAAGATCAGACACTCATCTTTCTACCCTGCGTTGTGAGGATTTTACTTCCGCATTTACATATTACATACATGCAAATGCGTTTGCATGTGTGTGCAGACTTGCCTCAAATTGAAGATCTCACGCCAGCCAGCTGACCCAAGTTGGCAACCCTGGACTGTTAACATGGCTCTGTTTATTATCCTTGTCTGCATGTTCATCAATACATCCTAATTAATGCCTAATTAAGGAAGAGCCTGTCTGAGCTACCCTTACAGGACCTGACCGCGTTTTGCCAAGCTGACTGACCCATGTGAGAGAGAATGTGGTATCTCAGCACGCTAACAAGCAGGTAGCAAGACGAATGAGGAGACACCATTGCTAATGACAGGCAGAGTCCAGCAAAAGCCTGCTCTCTCTCTATCCCTCCCCCCCCCCTTTCTCGTTAGCGCTCCTGTGTTAATTATAAATCCATCCTGGCGTCCCCGTACCCGAGCAGACGGAGGAATGGAGGGGAATTTAAGTGAACCTTTTCATGTTTCTATAGAAACCCGCTCTGGAGTGAATTAGCCCCAATCTATCAGTTCCGCGCTGCGTGTATAAAACTCATCGCAGAGGGTCTGCTGCTGTTTTCACGTGAACTGCACGCCTGCTCGCTGTGGTAGCGCTGAATATATGATAACTGTGAGAAGAAACTGATTAAGACTGGATTTTAGACTTTTTATGTTGTATTTTATGTCTTTATTATCCCCTTCATTCATGGCCAGTGAAACTACAGTTTCATCATGAAATTCTTTATATCCATGCTGTGTTCAAGCAGTGTACATCTCATGTCAGATTCTGTCAGTAGAATGTGTTTCATGTGTACAAATTAGCCGTGTATAAAATAGAGAATTTTTATATTGAATTAAAGTTAAAAATCATCATGTGGCATGCGTTCAGAATTCAGTAGATCCTGCTCCCAAAGTATTGCACAAGTTCAGGTCAGTCGCCAGTGCTGAGATTTGCTGAAGAGCTTGTATTTAAATGCAGTTGAACACGGCAGAGTGGAAGCAGCCCCCCCCAGCCCCAGCCCTCCCCATTCCCATTACGCTTGTGTTGCAAATCTGCAATTAAACGATGCTCTCCCAGTCCCCAGTCGCCACGGCAGCACAAACCCGGACCTTCTAGCTATGCCGTCGGACCCACCCGCCACACTTCTGCTGAATGCGCCAGACGCCCAGGGTAGTTACTGCAGCTTTTTTTTTCCTTTTTTTTGCAGAAGTTAGCGTTTTTGGAGAAAGCGTGGCTGGAGTGACAGGACACTTTTTCGGTACCTCGTTTGAGCGGCCCACAGTCATCTGGGGTTTCGTCCTAGGAAGTGTCATGCCCCAGCAAAGCTGTGGAGTGTCAGCTTTCTGGTGATTCTCACTCCTGCGCTGCTCATTGCTTTCCAGTCTCCCAGCCAGTTTGGTCAGCAAAGGTTTATCGCCCCCTTGTGGGGGCTGCTATTGGCCCTCCCCTTCTTTCTGCTGGCCTGGGTGTTATGGAACAGGCCAGCGCTGCAGGTCATGTTATGCAGGTCAAGTTGACTGAGTGTTTTGTGCTCAATTTTCTGCAGGCTCCTCAGTTACTATGTGCACGTGGAAAAAAAAAACAACTTTATGAAATATCATCCCAAGACCATTGTTTTGAGTAAAGTTAGGTGTAACAAGCCAATGGCAAAAAACTGGCGCCAACAAAGGCCAATGAATGATCCTCTCCCATCCTCTCTCGTCGATTGTGAAAATTTGCACAGGACCACACCGGCACGGTTCACATACACCCCAAACAGAGAACTCCATTTTGCCAAGTTGCTTCGATGCCGATTCAACATGCTCAATCAGGCGAAACAGCGCAAACAGGGCCAACCGTGTTCCACCGTGCCGCACATGCTGGCGTGACAGGCAGTCGCCGACTCTCACCGGTAGCCCGACTGCTTTCGCTGGCCAAAAATCAGCTTGCTGTGTTCCAGGCATTAGAGTGCTGGTCAGCCCAGGTCACTTGCTGCCGTTGCAACAGGAACTTTTGCAGAACAGTATCTCACCATTGTGTAAATATCCGAGGAATCCGCGAGTCTGCGAGAACCGCTGTAAACAAGGCTGTTCTACTAGCCTGATTATTAAGCCTAATTAATTTGTTTGTCAGGATTTGACTTATCAGGCATTTTGGTTGTGTTGAGTGGAGCTGAAATTATGTTCTGCTGCGTATGCAAACAGCCAAAGAATAGGAGAGGAAGAGAGACAGTGAAAGAGAAGACGGGAGGCTCCTTTTAACAAGCAGCGTTTGTGAAAGAACAAGAGTTTTATGGACAAAATAGTAAAAACTTTGGTTTTGGCTGGGAGATGAGCATGGGGTAGAGTAGAGAACTCAGTGCAGAGCAGAATGGCTGCCGGTGTGATCAGGGCTAGTCCAACCTTTTTTGGAACCCCAAGCAAAATCTAATAAATCTACTTGTCATTTGTCAACATCCTTTCCATTCTGACAGGTTGATCAAATGGGACGCCCCCTGGTGGCAGCTGGACCCTAAGCAGCCACTTAGTTCGCTTATGCCTTGAGCCAGCCCCTGGTGTGATGACCCGGAGTGCGAGGGAGATGGAGGCAGATGGAGAAGCAGTGAGAAACGTGTGGTTGCTCCGTCAACCTGTCCTCCTGCTGACTGCCAGTGAGATTCTTACCACCACAGCATTTAACTGCTCAGCAGACATTTTCATCCAAAGTGACTCACGCAGAATCCTTTCTTACCATTTCACCCAGTCCGATGTTTAATGGCATCATTGGCATTACTGATCTTAGTCACCAATCCCCGTCTGGAAGATGGTTTAGGTCACAAATGCAATCCCTTAACTCCTATGGCACCTGCTTCTTTGTGGCCCAGGGGCAGATTATACAGAAACAACCTCTGAATTACAGAGTGGGGTGTATCATTGTACAGAAGTGACAAGGCCACTGGTATCAGGCCTGCCGTGGTTTATCTGAAAAAAATCTAGTTCTTTTGGTCGCAGTAAGAACCCAGCATTCGTTGTCATCTTCAAATGGTCTCGGGTCCTGGCGAGCAGCGCCCTCTTCATGCAGTAGCCGTCAGTGCAGGTCCACAGTGGGAAAAATTCCACACTCTACAAAAGGGGCTATAGGTCTCTGATAAAGAAGAAGGAAATGCAGACTCTGTGGGGAAGAGGCACCAGGAAGCATTGGGGGGCGAAGGTCATGCTATGCTGAGACGATGTTCGATAGGGGCACCGTCTGTAAGCCAGTCCATAACCCACAGGCTGCACCACCTCATAAATGATCACAAGCTCAACCAACTGTGCTCATTTAAAAAGTGAGCCCTCTGCTGGCTGGTCACAGCGCACAAACGTCTCCATGCTGCAGCCCTGAGTGCGCATCCATAACTCCCGCCCATATCAGCGGGCAGTAGGGGGTGCCGCATGGCGTCTTAAGTGGCTCAGCTTTGTAACTCTGATTTTCATTTTTTTTTTTGCCATGGGTCAGAAGTTTCGGTGTCAACTTCTTCAAAATGAGTTATGTGATTTGATTGATTGATTGATTGATTGATTGATTGATTGACCTCACAAACTCAGTATAAACTCTAGACTGTTGGAACCAAAAACACGTGTCTCCAACGTGTCTGTTTTCTTCACATAAGCTGTAATCTGTTTGAAAACCCTATATTTTTACATCAGCTCATCAGCAACTTTCAGGCAGATAACTATAATTAATAACTCCCATAAAAAGATGCTGGGGACCTCTTACGTGACAGAGCTGGGGCAGGAGGCCCATCCCCCACCATCTACAGACAGCTGTGCAGGAGAATTAAAGGACGGGCATCTGGCCAGGAAAGCGGTTCGATCTGAGATGTTGCAGCAGCTAAACCTGCTGTTCTCTTCATATGCATTTTTCTTGTTGGAAAATGACGAGGATGCCGCCCCCCTCACACACAAGTGAGTAAGAAGGCAAGGGTGTTAAAGACACTTTTCTAAAGATCATACACGTAATGGGCAACACAGTGCTTTAAGCTGGTAATACTGTTGCCTCATATCTCCATAGTTGATGTTTGAGTTCAACGAAAGAGCTTCCACTCTTTGTGTGGAGTCTGCATGTTTCCCCCGTCAGGTGAGTTTCCTCCTGCAGCGTAAAGACTTGCAATAAGGCTAATTGATGTCTCTAAATGTCCCAGGTGGGTATCTACAAGTATGTGCCCTACGATGGACTGGCATCCCATCCAGGATGTACCCCAGCCTGGTGCCCCGTGCTGCCTGGATAGATTCCAGGAACCCCGGGATCCTGACCAGAATAAATGGTTAGAAGATGGGCATACGCACGGATGGTTGGATGATACCCATGGTTTCCCTCGACTCTCTCATGAAAGAATTTAATCTCCATCATCATGTTCGCCCAGCAACACAACCGGTTGTAGCTCAGTCACCTGAGGCACATTGATATTTCTTGGATGGGCTTGATCATGCAAAAAAAAAAAAATCCTGTTGTCGTCCATGCGGGAGTCCAGAGGTTCGCAGGAATGCCTGGCGATTTCTGGATCAGTCACCAATCCTTGCAGGTTTTGTTCTGCACAGGCGCTGGCACAGTGAAGGGCCACTGCGCAGGCAGCCTGCATGGCTTATCCTCGGCACCATTCACTTTTCAAAGCCTTTAGTCTCATCTAAAGAGAAGTCGCTTAAGGTTTTGACAGGAACAAAAAAGTAGAAACCGTAAAGCCAGCTGTGTGTATCCATCCCATGGGTAGCTTAATTGTCTGCTTCTCACATATTGTGCAACATTTCACACATCATTTTTACATCATTGTTTATAGACACATGGTGTAATTCCCTTGCTGTTAAACTGTTTCCGAAAAGAGTATTTCTCTTTCTGAGATATTTTAATTCCACCCCTTGACACAGGCCTGCTGCTTAGTGTAACATATTTACCTGTGGTTAGCAGTAAACTGGTGATTTGTATCACCGCCATATGACAGTTTTTAAGAATGAATACAGACACCAAATTTATCCACTACAATACTTAACTTAAACTACTCAACAGGTTTGAGCTGCCTTCATTGTTTGAGCTGCCCTTAGTGAAAAGACCATGACCCCACCCTTCTGGTCTTGTAAAAACAGTGGAGAAAGACTGGAAGTATCAATTCAGATGATAAATCTTAATAGAGAAAAACTACCACAGAAACTCCTTTCCCTGAAAGTTGAGTTTGTGGCGTTGTGAGTTAGGGTTAGTTCACGGCTAGGCAGCCCTGGTCCTGGAGTGCCGGCATCCAGCAGGTTTTCTGTCCTGCCTGATGAGTTACTATCTGCCTGAGATCAGCTGTGGTTCCACAGAGACCAGGTAGGGTGCAAAACCTGCTGGATCCTGGCACTCCGGGATCAGGGTTGCCTGCCCCTGGGTTAGCGAATGCTAAAAGAAAATAAAACTAGAGTTGTTCATTTTTGAGGCATTCCTGGGTCCTCTGTTTATCAAGACTGATTTTATGTGGTTAGAGACTTAATAACCCTTCTGTACCTCCCGCGACCTCCTCTAATCTCTCCTTATCCTTGTTTAAGGAGGAGAACAGTCAGTTCTTTTATGTAAGAAAATTGATAAGGACAAGGTTTTGTGTTCAGCCCCAGCTCAACCTGTGCAGGGTTGCCTTGGCAACCTCTGCAACGAAGATATCTAGTATTGTAAGGAGATGTACATGCCGGTGTATCACAGAAACGATGGCAAGCGGACGGAGGGCAGGGGTGCTTAGGTACTCTGAGAACCCTTTGGCTGGACAAGACACCTTGGTCAACAGACCAATGAGTTTTGCACAGCCTGACTATTTCATTTTTGCAAGCCATAACACATTTTCAGACCGTGATGTCACAAGCAAAGCATTGACTTAAATTCTGTATGGATACAACAGTCAGTTGCAGTGGAAATCAAGGGCCATGTTTGATTACAAATGGCTGTATTTCCTGGTCTTATTCGGGTATATGAAATGCAGAGCCTTCTGCTCAGAAATGTGAACCAGTCTCTGTGCGTGACCTAATTTCTTCTTTAAAAACCTGCTCATGGTTCCTCATCCATCTGCCCGTCTCGCCTTCCCTGCCTTTTAAAGTGCTGTTGATCCCATTTCTCCAGCTCATGAACATAAACCAATCTTACAGCACGCAGGTGATGAGGTCGGCCCATCCACTGTCCCCCCAGCATGCAAAACTAAGAGCCTGCTTAGAAAAAATATACTGATGGATGATTTGGGCGTCTCTCTGAGCGCTGAGCTTTGCAGAAAAAAGCGAGGGGGAAACAGGGAGTGATTTACTAGCGATTTAAGTCCCGTGAGAGGTGTCGGCCCTCAGCCCGGGCCTCGGCTCTCTGCGCTGACGGAAACAGTATTTGAGAGAAAAATGACACATTTAATTCCATGAAGATATGTGGTGACTGTCTCTTCACAGCTTCTCTGGGTTTTTTCAACCTGAAGCTCCCTGTCTGCACGAATGCTCTTGTTTCACTAAATGCATCTTTTTGTTGACTCTTTTGTTATCCGTGTTGGTTTTCTTTTTCCTAATTTTTAGGATTTTTATATTGTATTTTCTTTTATTTTTAATTGTGTTTTTTATATAGTGCAAAATATTTATAAAACTAGTAAAAAAAAAAACTAGTTGGATTTTCCTAGCAGTCCCTCTGAACACTTTGGAGACGGAAGAAGTCAGTCATCGTTAGAAATAATATGAGGTAGTGCTGAGAGACAGACGGACTGGATCTTTCTGAGAGAGTATTATTATTATGAGAAATCTTGAAGGCAGGAGAGAAATTATAATGTTGAGTAGCTATGCATGTAGCCATTTTGTTAGTCAGATCCTTGCTGTGATATGAGACAGGCCCCTAATCACCCTTTGAGTCAGACCTGAAAATGTGTCGCCTGTTCCACTTTGCACTCTCCCAATCTACCCACAGCTCTAAAAGCCTTCACCAAAGGTGTTCGGCGTCCACGGCTGCACTGGCAAATGGGTAAGCAGGGTGGGGCTAAAGAGGAGATTAGTGAGCGTGTATTTTCTGCCTGAACTGCTGCTCCTAAGCCAGAAAAGCGGCCGGATAAGCTGCGCCGCCTTCTCGACAGCCAGTGGAAACTCTTTGTGATAAAGAGTAAATGGAAGCTAATTCCAGGCCGTTTTAATCAATTAGCCACAAGCTGTGGGCTACCTGTCCAGCAAGCTGAGGTTCATATTCAGAAGTACATCATTGCTATTGTTATTATTACTACTCTTACTGGGTTATTTTGTAGATTCACAGACAAAATCCAATAGACAATAACTGTATATGTGGGGATTATACTGTAGCTGGTTCTTCATTCATAGGGTCCAAGAGCATGACCTCTATAGAGGTCTCTGTCACTACACACTTACGTAACTTTCGGTTCTGCAGTTTTCCCATTTTTATGGATATTTAACTTGCTGAAACCGTTTTAGGAGTTATGCTGTTGTCCGTCTCCTAAAAACCAATGTATGAGTGTCTGCTCGTATAAACAAACCCTCACACATCAAAAAGTGATCCATACTGAGTCCCCTCTAGGAGTTATTGTGTTTCACAGGCAGGTTTTGGTTGGCCAGCGCAGACCTTGCATGTCACCGTGTAGCCAGTCACTGTGATTTGACCCATAAAAATGTGTCTGGCCTTGAGACAGGTGCTGCTTTGTGTCGTTTTGCCAGCTTGGAACTGGGCCTGGCCCATCCGGTTAGCACCAACAAAACTCCATCCAGAAAGCCAAGGGCAAAAGTGCATATTTGGGGATCTGGACGCCACTCAGAGGAGGCAAAGAGGGATGCCCCCCTCCCCCATTTCTGGTCATGCCCCTGGAAACCAGGGTAACTTCCTCCTGGCGAAGTACAGCCCTGGAGCGTTAGGCATGAGGAGCTGTCTGTGTGATATCCGCCCGGGCTTACTGACACTCCATTCCAGTCAGCCTCTTTATCAGCTGCTGTCTCCTGAGCAAGAGGACAACACAGAGGGCAAGGATAAGACGTCCCTCTCTTATTAAACTATAATCTGCAGGTGTCACTCCCAGCAGCCTGTTGATAAAAGTGGTGTCTCCCAGCAGGCCAGACTGAGCCGGGTGGTGGAGCAGCTTGCGGTCCTCCGCTTCTGAGGCGTCTTAGACCCAGGGTCCACTTGAGCACAGATCAAGCCCAGCGAGGTGACAGACAGCCCCCTTAATGCTCATCTCAGGCCTCAGCCTGGCTGACTTGTTGATGCCGCCTCTCCTTCGCTCTCCCCTTGCTGGGCTTCAATGTGGCCCCCCCTGCAGTTTTGTGTAGCTAAATCCTTAAAGGCTTAATGTAGGGAAATAATCCAACTCTCACACATCTGGCGTGACAACTCACGCTTTCAGGCTCTCATGCTCCGTCGAGAAATCTTACAGCAAATCTGTATTATTCCATTATAAACTTAAAATTAGCTACATCGAAAGCGCTGAGGTAGTTTGCAAAAGCTACGGACTATTTACAAGGTAATACAACTGTTACATACATGTAAATGCGTGTGCATGTGTGTGCAGACTCGTCTCAAATTAAAAACCTCACTTTGGCCAATTGATCAAAGTCGGCAACCCTGATAATCGCATGGATGAGCAGAGCCTGCGGAGAGAGGAAAGATGTCGGGCAACCTGAGAGAGAGATTTAGCGAGCATGAACGATGGGGAGAAGGCAGAGAGAGAAAATAAGTGAGGTTTGATTTAATGGGACAATGTAAGCTCCTGTCATTCATTGCCAGATTTGTTCTTGCGGTCAGACAAAGACCTAAAGATCCTGAAGATTTCAGTGGAGGACAGAAACCGTATCCCATAGAACCGGCAATGGTACACACACCCCAAAAGCTAGTCAGGAACCAGAGAAAGACCCACTGGTGTAATTACTTGTTGGGCACCGTGTGTGTCACCACTAGCTTGGTTGCTGTTGAGGATTAACAGGCCTGCATAACTGTCTCCAAAAATGAAAAGCGAGGAAGATAAACCTCAAAGCTGCCACAAAGAAGCTCCTGTGGAGAAGTGGCAGAGGGAAATCATCTTGGTTAGAAGAGAGAAAGTAAAGAATTTCTACCAAAGCGAGCGGTCTTGAGAAGAAGCCTACACTACTTAAGTTAGTGTAGGGTGTCTAGCCAGCAGCTTCAGGGAGCCAGTCATAGTGGAATTTCCAACTCAGCTTCTTCAGAGTACTCATCCATCTATCCATGTTCTGTAACTGCTTGTCCTGTTCAGGGTCACAGGAGGTCTAGAGCCTATCCCAGGGGCTACAAGCACAAGGCAGGGGACAGCCCAGGATGGGGTGCCGACCCATCGCAGGGCACGCTCACACACCGGTCACTTACACACGTACACCTATGGGCAATTTGATAACTCCAATCAGCCTCAGCATATTTTTGGACTGTGGAGGGAAACTGGAGTATGCGGAGGAAACCCCACGACAACACATGGAGCCATGACAGAGACTCAAACTGAGGTCTCAGAGGTGTGAGGCAACAGTGCTAACCACCGTGCTGCCCCTCTTCTGGAGTATCAATTCCAGAAAATATATATGTTTTAGAAATGAGCAGGACAGTTACTTTTTTCAATGGATAAAAATATATATAACGGTATCTAGTCTAGATATTGATATCAGTACAGACGTTTCATGCCAATTGGACTAGGTTGTGTGTCAGTGTTGCCATGCTATATATCTGAAAGCTTATGACCGAAACTATTTTAAATGTAGATATTTTGGGCAGATGGAGGAAGACAGATTCCTGTGATCATGCGGGTTTAATATGGTTATAGAATATAAGTTGAGACAGTTGGTGCAAACTTTCAGAAAGACCTCATAAGCTGCCTGATATTCAATTTAAAGTGTTAAAGTAGACAAGTGGAGGATCTGTGGATTATTCTCCAAATGGGCAGTAGATTGTAGGTGGAAAGGCAATCCCAGAGCTTATTGTTTTATTGTTTTATTCTTGAGCACATCAAGGTACCAGCATCTGCTTCAGTGAAAATCCACTAATTTGTCTTTCATCAGACTGCAGGCAATAAATCACGACTGGCATAAAAGCTCTGGACAGGTGACGTTTTTGCTTTTCGAACATGAGAAGCTTTTATTTCTCAGTGTTTGGCAGGTCTTTCTTCTGCTCCCCAGTAGATGGATATGACCCGTAATTACCATTCGGCGAGCTCGGTGTCATTAAATAAGAAAATGCGCAGAAACACTGAGAGTATTGAAGAACTACTGCTGTTTACCTCTGGTTGTGTGCTGAAGGAGGCCGAATCGAAAGGGTCTCTTCCACATTTTGGGGCAAATTAGAATGAGAGGTTATATATCAGACAGACAGGCAGCGAGGCAAAATCCAAGGGACCGGCCGAGGATTTGGGTAACCCTTGTGAATTTTGTAAGATTTGATTGGTGTTTGTTTTTTTACTACCATCTGAGCGAGAGCCTTTCTCTGCAGTCAGAGATTGAAGATTGTCTCAGCAGAGTTGATGAGAGCTCAATTAGCTAAAATAACATAATCTACTGAGTAAACGAAGATGCCGCCAAAGTGTCAGCGAGGATAATTAAGACGGCTCTCGCTCACAGCTAAGAACATTTTCTTGGTACACACGCATGCACGAGATGTGATCACTACTGGTTACCATGACTGTTCAATCGAACAGCGTTAGCTACAGCTGCTCCCAGCAGACCATAAAATTACATATCTGTAAAGAGCTCCTGTTGCTTTCACAAAGAAACCTTCTTATGCGATGAAGGTTTTCCTCTGCACAGTGGAACATCATGGACCACTCTGACTCGTGCGTAACAGCATAACGGTTACACACACTTATTCAGAGTAGGTCTGTACGTGCCTCTTATTCCAATGCTGTGTGTCCTATTGTCCCCCACGCACCTGTCCCCTCCCCTGCCACTGGGGCACAAGAATTTGCACAAGAATAAACTTGACACTTGAATACAGAAGCGAACAGAGAAGCCATCATGTGATACGTACCATAGCTGCTGTGCTCTCACAGATATAACAGTTTCATATTAAGAATACATCGCTAATCACCCTCACCAGCTGAGCTAAATGTACATCATCAGCAATTAGCCCTTCCTGATTGAAAACACCCATCAACCATGAAACAGGAAACGGACGGTATCACCTGTTATTTATCAGAGCCAATCATCTCAAGCCTTCAGCTTGGCTAAGCCTTATGGGATGCGACCAGCTCTTCCAGAAAACCTTCAATGTCCCTCACAGGGAAGGATGTTCTCTGCATTGCCATCCAGCCCCACATTATCCCAGGGATGATGCCTTTCTCAGACTTACGTTCCCAGTGACACAGAGCGAGGTTCTGCTTGCGCCAAAAGATTCTCGTCGCTCCAAACCTCATGGCTGAGACATATTTATTTATATCTCTAATTGGAAATACCAGGCAGTCAAGATCCTTTCACAGTTTATCTATGCAGTTAGAATTTGTCAGTCAAATGTCAAAAGGTACATTTTATTTGACAAATTATAACAAGTATAATCTTGTCGCTGTATTACCATAGGGGCCTTGGCTGTTTTTGTGTGACAGGAATAATAATTCTCTTACACTGAAATGGCTTTCGAAGGCAGATAAAACGCTGCAGTTTCTTGACTGTTCCAACCAAATAGCTGAAAATGTGTAAACATTACCGCATCCAGCACCAAATGCGTGTGTTAGTATATAAAAAAGTCCAGCATGTGAAGGCTGACATTTTACCCGAGGCCGTGTGACATCACCAGCCAACTGGCACGCAAACTCCAGGTCCAGTCCAGCAGTGCTGGATTTCACATCTGACAGGAATGTTTCTTAAATTCAGTTTATTTTTATATAGTCCCCTTCCCAACTGTTTTACCAAAGCACTTGGACTGTAGCATGACAGACGCACAGAACAGTTACACTGATGTGGTGTTAAGAGGCTCTGGGAGCCAAAGGCAGTTTCTAGAGGATAGTTAGTGTAACAACAGACTGATAAACAGCTTACCCAGCTAAAATGTGCTGTGCAGTTTTTTCAAGCTGAGCTGATGCTGTGAGCTTTTTGCAGGGAACGCTGAATCTAACCGAGGAGTGGATATTATCGATCTGTTGATTCGAGGGGGGAAGCTTCAAGAGTGACAACAAAATTGCAAAACTGTCCTCCTCAGGCAGCATCTGTTGTGTCCAATGTCACAGGTCAGCCCTGGGCAGTCTTTAGGCAGAGACGCGTGCCACTGACGCCAATGCTGGAGGGTTTCCCACGGCTCTGTTTATTTTATTGTTTATTAATGACCCTGAGTCCTACTCGTGAGGTGAGAACGCATCGCTTCACTCAGCATGGCTATTGATTCTGTGCTAATGTGGAAAGTAAACCATGCAGCACTTAGAGCTATGTGGAAAACTGCAGTTGTACCTCTCATTGCTGACATCAATACTTAATAATACTCTGTTGAAAAGGATCATCTGCCTAGGAAATGTGCTGGTCTACGTTCACAAATGTGAGGGTGCAGTGCATGGCTCCACAGGTCAGGACACTGTAACTGTGATCAATTCAATTCAATTCAGTTCAGTTTTATTTGTATAGCACGTTTTCACAACATTACATTGTCTCAAAGCGCTTTACAGCTTCCCGGCCCAAAGCCCCCAGAGATCAAGCCAGAGGCGACAGTGGCAAGGAAAAACTCCCTAGAAGGAAGAAACTTTGGGAGGGACCAAACTCAAAGGGGGAGCCCCTCCTCCAGGGGCCGGCAGAGGAAGTCAGATGAGCAAGTTGGCAAAGTCCCAATTAGACCTTCCCAGTCAGAAGGTTGCCAGTTCAAATCCCAGACTCGGCAGAGTGATGTCACCACTGGGCCCTTGAGCGAGGCCCTTAACCCCCAATCGCTCCTGAGCCTGGCTGACCCTGCTCTTTTAAAAAAATGCATGTCGCTTTGGATAAAAGTATCTGATCAATATGTATGATGGATATGAGAAGCAAGCTATAAATATCTATAGTTTCCTTTCTAATAATAGCCAAATATTGGTACACAGATGGACGGATACCCACACTGTCGCTAAGCCGTTTAAAAAGCATTTAAACGGATGGCGGGTTCTGTTCATGCACAGCCGTAATGCACTCTCAAAATTCCTGAGTAAGCGTAACTCCGTCCTGAATTACTACGGTGATTTTATGTTGGCAAACCTTTCAGCTACTGTGAATGTACTTCCCTCTGTTTAGAAAACATTTAAGCCATGCAAAGTCAATATTTGTTAAGCGCAGCAAGAAAAAATAACATGCAGCTATTAAAATACTATTTTTAAATTGAGGAACTGCAAAGCCCCGCATGGTACGGCAGGACCGCTGACCCAGACTCTGCGGCGTTAACGAGGCCTCGTGTCAGTCATTGAATGGCAGGTTAGGTAGCATGATCATGAGCCTGCAGAGCCACAACGAGCCCTGTGTAATGCTCTAGGGACAGGGGGGCCTGTCAGTGTTCCTCCGCACTGGCGTCCTTATAAAGCCCCCACATCACATAGCTTCCCCCCCCGCCCCCCATCAACCACAAAATTCATTTTATAAAACCGCAAAGGGGCAATCTGGTCTTCTCAGCTGAAACCTGCTTCTCCGCGGGCATGTGGGTGATGAATCCTCTCCTCCTTTCAAAGGCAGAGCAGATCGCAGACAGGTCACCAGTCATGGAGATGATGGCGGAGTTCCTGCGGACCTTTAATGCACTGCACCCTTGGCTTGTTAACTCTGCGTTTTCCGGGTGCCTGGCTGCTTAGTGCTGGTTATCACTCTCAGCTCTGTGACAATACTCCGAAGACACCAGCTGTTGTTTTTCTCTACTGGTGTTTACTGGCCTTCCTCAGCTCTTCTGTTTCTGTAAGTCGCGACTGGGATTTGAATTTAAACAGACAAATAACTGGGATTTTTTTATAGGAACGTTGTGTGGACACCCCAAAGCCCATTCTGATATCTTTATTGAGAAATGAATGCTCTTTGGTTATGAATCGCACAGCTATTCTTTCCAGTTCAAATGACGGAAATGTGAGTGACCACGATTTGTTTGCCGCTCGTCTGCCCTTAGTTGAATTCCTGCTACATGAAGTCCTCTAAAACGCTCCCAGCGGCACAAGCTCATAATTTAACTCACTTTTGTTTATTCATTTCCCTCCCTGCTTCCGTGGGCCTTTCAATTGTTTTAATTAAATGGATTGGCGGGGCTTAAGTGTCCCGGCTCTGAGACGTGTGCTATTTTTTTAGGAACCACCAAGGTTATCTCGATTCAGGCGTGCCACACGGCACATCTGTTATGCTAAATAGCCTCCTAACCGCAGCCCTAGTCGGGTGAATTTAAGCAGCACACAAATGAAAGAGATGGCGAACCAAGCTGAGACAGAGAGAGACTCTGGCCATTTAAATATGAATACGTATGGAGGCTTTCAGGGAATAGCGGGGATCAAACCGCGCTTTGACATGAGTGCCCAGTAAGTGCTGATAAATCTCTTTAAAATCTGCCTGCACAGACAGGCATGTCTACAACATTTTTTTTCCAATGGGCAAAGTGCAGGTACCTGTATCCATTAAAGGCTCTACTCTGTATCCACATCTACTCCTCAGAGAGCAGCTGTGTTTGCGACAGACCGGCGGACGTGTGTCGCAGAACCAGATGGATATTTACCCCCAGGGGCCACCCGTGAGCTTCTCTGGGTGAAAAATGACTTTTGTTTGGCAAAAGTCATCCGGAGGGGCATCTGACAGTCTACAAGCCTGAAGGTTAGGGAGCCATGCTTGTTACCCAGAAGGGGGCCAACTGTTGTTCTGCTATATCTGAAACCTTTTCATGAAAACATCTACATGCTTTATAAATGGCTGGCATATAGAACTGCAGTTAATATGAGTGGTTTTCATGAGAGCATCTGCAAGGGGAGTGAACCCAACTACCTCACCGCATCACAGAGCCTGATGAAGTGCGTCTTGGTCCAAAGCTGTGGATGTTGTATGTGTGTCTTAAGTTCATACAACTGAGAACCAGCAGTTTTTGTTAAGTGCTTGTTCCCGATGGTGTTACAGCTGTGGCTCGAACTCACAGCCCCTGGGTCCCCTCCCCAGCTCCCTACGCAGCACTTCAGGGAGCCATTTAGCCCAAACCTGTGTCAACAGCTCCTCCGGGATCAATTTAAGACCCCCCACCCCCACCCCCGGCAAGACCAGCTGTCAGATCAATAAGCCTGACGTAGATTCAGTGCTGCTGCCAGTGTGGCAAGAGTGGACCAGTGGGATATGGGATCTAGGCCCCCATGATATACACAACACACTACTGAGGCTTGCTTTCATAAGTTGTAAGATGTAGCAAGTTTACTTTTGCAAAGAACAGAAAATCAAACACTATTTCCAAAAATCTTTGCTCTCCAAGAGCAGCTGTTTTCCCAGAAACCTCTGGTGCATTGATCAGTAAAAGGGGCAGATTCTGCATTGTTTCTTCTTTGTTTTGAGCAGGAAGACTGGGGCAAGAGAGAGAGTTTAAAAAAAAGCCATAAAGGCAACAGCACAATAGACTGTAAGTGTGAATGGCAAAATGATGAATGAATAAGTGAATAATCTTCTGAACAGAAGAAGCCTTTGGATGTGATGGACGTTTGATTTTTCAACCTCAAACTTGTTGATTGAGAATTCTGCTGTTGTGTGCAGAGGGTTAGTGACGATGCTGGATTAGTTATCTGAATTACTTGAAGAGAGGCAGAGACAGACAAGGAGACACAGAGAATGACACAGAGAAGGAGAGCGATAGCATGGGACAGAAGCCCAGCTATGTATCAGTGGCTGCTGACTGTATGTAGTGCTTCTGGTGAGTACAATGGCAGAGTAACGTAAATGCTCCTTCCAGCACTACATTTCCCAGAAGACCTGAGAAGGGACTCAGCCAGCAGACCAATTAGCATGCTGTTGGTCAGGTGACCAAACAGGAGCGAGGGGGCGGTTACAGGAGCCAGGCTGCAGAGACTGCGCCTACATTATTTGAGCAACTGAAGGATAGTGAATAAAAGAGGATGACGGTACTAGAACTGTAATAGGCATTATTTATTTCACCATACCCACAATATGAACTGGTCAGTCTCCTTTATGAAGGCTAACTGACTGCATTCTGTACTTCATATCATGTCTGAGTCTGTTACTTTCAGTGGTCATTTTATTCAGCTAAACCCATACTGATAGCGGGCTGTTAATGGTTACAAGTCATGGCCTTTAACTGATAAACACCTGAAACATTTTAAGCCGAAGTTTTAAAACTACCATTGATATCCTAAATAATGCAATATAAATATGAATCCATTTGAGGAAAGTGGTGGCTTCACCCAGATATTTGATTGTAGTAACACAGAAATAAACAGCCAGGACAATAATGAAATGGGCTGGTTTTGTCAGCGAGCGGATCAAGCCTGGCTTTTCGATGGTTTTCCTGTAGCTTTATCATTTTAGCCCCACTAACGATTTCCTAACAGCCCTGTGTCCCTCATAAATATTTCTTGATCTTACCTCTTTGTATTTCATGGAATTTCCTGAAGTGCTTCTTATGGCAGCCTTTTGAAATCTACTTCTGTCAGAGTTCAGTTGAGTAGAACAGAAGCAAATATTTTTTGTTGGTGCAATGGATTGATCATTTGGAATTTTCAGCCCATAATTTAATATTGTCACATGTTCCCAGCTCCTTCTGTAATTAACTTGTCAGAGAACAATGTTCAGAATAGGCAATTTTAACCCCTTCAGACGCAAAGGCAGTACCTTCACAGTGTGCAGTTTGGACGACCCGGAAAGGAGCAGAACCATTATTTTAAACGTTATAAGTGGCAAAACCTTTGCCTCACTTTTATGAAAGGATGTGTAATACCAGGGATTCTGTGGTTTGTGTAGGTTTTAATCAGAACACTGTGCTGGCCTGAGGCCTTAATGTGTGACCGATTGTGCTGCGAAAGCTGTGCTCCAACAACACAGGAGTTCAGGTGTTTGACAGCCAAGCTCTTTGACAGGCAGTCCAAGGGGCGTCTTATGAAGAAATGCATGACATAATTATGTTTGGGGTCACGCTCATCCATCCATCCGATTTAGGGTTGTGGGGGATCTGGAGCCTATATCTGGAGGCACAGGTGCAAGGCAGGGAACAAGCCAGGATGGGACACCAGCCCATCGCAGCACACACTCACACACCTGTCACTCCCACCTACGGGCAACTTGGGAACTCCAGTTAACCTCAGCATGTTTTTGGACTGTGGGGGGAAAAAACCAGAGCACCCAGAGGAAACCCTTCGATGACATGGGGAGAACATGCAAACTCCGCACATGGCGCAATGGCGGAGAATCGAACCCTGGTCCCAGAGGTGTGAGGCAACAGTGCTGGGTCACGTTCATATTGTCTTAAAATTTCCAGGACCGTGGGAGAGGTTTTCGTGAGAAAGAATCCAGCTGATGTCCCGGTTTCCAGGCTGATGCCACTGCTGGTCGAATGCTACAGCTTTTTGGCAGTATGACTAAGACGGGCTTAAGAAAACACAGGGAACGCAGGGAGGGAGAGAGCAGGAGAGAGCGGGACAGCCAGTTGTGTTCGAATTGATTTTAGAGAATTCGCATGTGCGGACGAAAATAACATAAAGTGACAGTGCGGCTTCTTCCCAGCCAATGTGAGCATAATATGCAGAAAGCCTGTCGTGAGGCGGCACAGCACTTACTGGGAGTTTAATGCGCAGCGTTTTAATCCCGTTTCCAAAGCCGTGAGCAAGAAAAAGGAAGAAAGTCCCGAACCTGCTAGTATAATCAATTAGATGCGTGCTGCCTATGGACAGCGGCGACAGTGCGGCATGTGCCGGGACGAGAGGTGTGACCGGCAGGAATGGCAGAGTCTCAACATAACTGTGCAAATGTGATACTCAGAGGGAAAGCAGGCAGGACCCCTTTCTACACTTCTCCCCGCTGCTGCCGCCATAATACTTCAACCGATTGTTGCCTTTGTAAATCTACAGTGACCCCTTGTGGAAGGGAGTGGTATTCTTTAAAAATGGCACCCTAATTTTAATGTTAAGCGTATGTTGGCATCAGTACCAAAACGTGAGATGAAAGACTGATAAATGGTGTGTTTTTTTTCTTGTTTGTTTGTTTTAACTTGGAGTAATGCTTGTAATGCTGAATTCTTTTGTTTTTAGTTTTTCCATTTATTTGCACCTTTAGATGGATGAAATTTGGATTAAAGCAGTCAGAGCTGTCTGTCAGATGAGTGTCACTTTGAACAGGAACAACTTCCCACTCGAGAAACAGTTTCTCCAGTGAGGTTTTTTGAGAAACTGTATCAACGCCTATTTGTCCTCAGCGATGCTGCAAGATGATTAATGAACCTCGACTGATCTCCGGGTACGATTACCTCATGTTAGCAGGCAGGGCTACGGGATGCTTAGCGCAGCCTGTCTTGTTCAGATGTGCATTTAAGCATGGTGTAAGAATTGTTCGCCCCGTAGGCTTGAGAGGAGCTATCAGCACCCATTTCTGTCACCTCCTTCCCCCGATGCCACAAACATGGCACAGAGATATGATTGAGTGTCACTCAGCTATAATTAGAATTACAGTTTAGGCCGAGCCGTGCAGTGTCTTTTCCCACTCGTTACATACACAAGCACCAATTTGTGCCCCAGTGGTGCTGTCCTTCGTGCTGACACTACTGCCAGTGTACAAATGTGGCTGTCGGGTGTTTACCAGGCTGTAGGTTCTGAACCAGAATCTCTGGATAAAATGCATTGATTTATTTGTGATTATCATTGCAGAATATAATTGATGTGGACAGTGCATGTGTGCTGCGCAGCGCTTTCCACACTCTGCGAGTGCCATGGGCTGTCCGTTTTCTTGATCTTCTCCTATGATTCAGTGCAGGATGGCAGTGGCCCAAGCTCAGCGTGGGTGACTTGTAAAGCGCACGCTTTACCGTGTTCTGCATCTCCTGCAGGAAGCCCCGTCAACCTGACCTGCCGGGCCTTCTTCGGTTACAGCGGCGGAGTCAGCCCCCTCGTCTACTGGATGAAAGGAGAGAAGTTCATCGAAGACCTGGACAACAGCCGGATCCGGGAGAGCGACATCAAGTAAGTGATGGAAACGTGAGCGCGTTTCCTGGTAAAGCCGCCTCGAGGAACTGCTGAGGCGGCAAGAACGATGCCCGTAACACATGAACTTATTTGCTGGCACCCTCATTAGCTTTGTGCAGCTGAACCAGGGAGCCTGGTTCTGTGGTCAGCAGGAAAGTTCCTCGCCGGTGGGGTGGATGGGGGGGGTTAATGCTTCTTCAGTGAGGCAGCTGCAATGTCTCGGCCTTGTTGTTGATAGGGCCAAGGTCTTTTTGCTGGATGATACTAGAGATTATCATGGAGAAGGGACCTGCGGCCAGGCACAGGGCCATCCACAGTACTGCCTGCGGATTGAGGGCCACCCGGTGCATCGTGCATGAACAAAAGAGCCCATAGGTCTAAGAACCAGACAAAACAGCATTTGTTATCAAAAGGGCCTTTTCTGTTTAATACGCTGGCCTTTGTTCTGCTGAACTTGGGTTTGTGTGTGTGTGTGTGTGTGTGTGCGTGTGTGTGTGTGTGTGTGTGTGTGTGTGTTCATGCACACTATGAGCATGATAGACAGAGGGGCCCTGTTCCAGGTGACAGCTCACATAACACTGGCAGCCCCTGCAGTCGTGGCCCACGGTTCACTGGGCCAACAGGAGACTCCATTAGTCATGGTAACGTAGGAGAACAGGGTGTCACTGCGAAGCAGACGCCTGTCCCACCTCCATGTGGAAGAATGTCTTTGAATGTAGTTTTAGCTGAGCCATCTGATCTTTTCATCTTTTATCAGTGTTGCTGTGAAATCCTCCCTTTTACATCCCAAAATACCTAAGTATGTGCACACATTACACGCTAGTCCTCTCTCCACCCCCCCTGCCCCCAGAAAACTCAGGTGCCGCTCACTGCACTCCGCAAATTGAAGTTAATATGCAGGTTAACACCACTATGGGTGCAGTCAACCGGAGGAGAACAAAATTAGCCATTCAGTGCCGTGACATTTAAAATGTCTTTGTTGGCTGTGTGCGGTTCAGCACGGCCCAGTATATTCACCAGTATATTCCCAGCAAAGGGGTAAACAGGAGAATTACACAAATTAGATGTCAAATCTGGAAGAATGAGAGGGATTGACTGGGGATAGATTTTTCTGGTTGCCCAGTCGCAGGGATATTTTCGGCGCTGAGTATCCAGTCATCTTATTCGCCTTCCTCAGGCCAGAGTCAGGACCTGCCCCCTGGAGGCTAAGGAGAGCCATTGCAGCAAAAGTACCTACAGCAGAGTGCAGAGGCTGACAGCTGTGTGAGAGGAGCGTGAGCTGACACAGGCTTAAGGAATTTCACATCAGGTCAATGATGACACAAGTCACCAGGCCTCTCCTAGGAGTAATGAGATGGTCCTTCAAACTCACTGCCTCTTTCACCTGACCCTGGCTGACTAAGAAGCTGGGAGTGATGGTACAACAGAGGAGACAATGATGTAAATTTCCGAGCTGGCGACTCGAGTCACTGACCTGCAACTCGACTCAGATTCAAATCACAAATTTGATGACGCAACTCAGCAAAACTGATGGAAAGTCTTGGACCCAACTCAGGCAAATGACTCGAGACTTGGACTTAAGTTGGATCCTATGACTCTAGTATTAATTTTATAATTTCAGTGTATGTTAATTCTCTGCTTTCTGCATTTTCTTTTGGCTAAATCGGCCTCCAGTGGTAGTTTGTTGAAAAGATGCATCACTCTCTGCATATACATGGACATAAAAAACAGTGTGAGGACAGCCGTGAGTGGACATTCTTTTTTCAACCTGTCTCTGCCTATAAAGAACGTATCTTACGATGTTCTGTGGCAGATTTTTGCTACAGCAAGTTTTAATCACTGAGCGTAAAAAAAAACAGACATAGGTAGGGACTCAAGTTACATGACTCACAACTCGAATTGGAGTCGAGTCATAAATTTGATGACTTGTGACTTTACGGCAAAAATGATAGAAAGATTTGGATTCCACTTGGACTCAAGGGCAAATGACTCAACATTTGACTCAGACTGCAGCGTTTTGACTTGGACTTGCCAAGGAATGACTTGTTCCCATGTCTGGTAAATTCTACCTGAAAAGACCCAAAACATGCCCAAAGTGGTTCCGTCACTGACAGAGCAGAGTTAAATGCAATCTGTGGTCTCCTCTCTTTCACAGAAGAAACTTCAGAATTTCACTAATAATGTGCTTCATACCCACTGGCATCTGAAATGCTATCTCAGTTCTACCACTGTGGGAAGTAAGTAGACCAAACGCAATGTTCATTAGAATACAACTCTGAATCTTGATGTTCATCCAAGCCCGCTTCTGACATTGATATATATCATATATATGTTGATGTAGAAAACAGTGTCGGAAAAATTATCTTCAATGTCAGGACCAGGCAGTCCAAAAATGATTTTAAAAGGATCATCATTTAGCTTCATCCAATTTAGTCATTTTTAATATCCATTATTTTCTGTTGGCAGTGTGCACGAAGTTTAAATATCCACATTTAACCTAATAAATGCTTTCAGCTTTTATGGGGAAAAAATGTTTTCTTTTTATGTTCATTCACGGAAATCACTTGTGGCTCTATGGGATGTATGGGAATCACGCCGCATAAGGCGAAGAACAGAATACCGTATCACAGAGATGCGAGGGAGGAAGAGGGATTTCTTCTGAGTGCAGGAGGGAGACGGGTTCAACAGATCGCCAGGGAGGGGGGGGAATAAATGAAAAAAAAGCAGCCGCTTCAAATTCAGTGCAAGGGGATGTCAGGTTTGGGGAGGGCCGGAGGGCGGGGCTGGGATCCGGCCGTGGGGTTTGGGTACGTGGTCTAAAGCTTTGCGGAAAACAAACTGAAATTATACTGAAATTATCTCTCTTGCAGTACAGGTGAAGCAAATGAACACGCTTGTCCTCACTCTGCCCCTGGATGTCACACCCCCGTCTTACAGCATGCTTTCCCATTTTTCTGGCAGTGTAAGAGCAGCGATTCGTTTTCTTCTCCGTTTCCTCCTGCGACACGAAGCCCTGATGTCTCATTACAGCACAGAGGCGAAAGGTCACTAGTGATGGTTATGAATTGCATTTCAGCCCTTGGGCAAAGGAATAACCTAATAAAATAAACCCTTTTAAACTTTAATGCTGCTTTTATTATGAGCCAGGGTATCGTAACGCAAGCAAAACAACATCGATACTGGCAAATGTAAAGAAAGGGGGACTTTTTTTTTTGGACCGTGTCTGTTCAGTATGTCCCCTGCAGGAGAGATTTATCTAATATATGGAACATCATTTCCCACCATTTCGTGGTTTCTATGGCAGCGGTTATAAAAAAATTGTATTTTTCTTTATTATTTGGTTTTCCTCCCTACAGTGATAGCAAAGGAAGCCTCTGTTATTGAATTTCCGTGCATTCGAAATCCCAGACTCATTAGCATAAACCGACTTTGTCAGTCTGCATCTGCCGGTTGGCGGCTCCGGCCTCCCTCAGCCGCCATAGCAAAAAGGTCACTTGCACGTGGGTTTATGCACTTACCAGAATTCCATGTCTTCAGTTCGTAGCCAAGTCGTCCCAAGTCAGAGGTCTGATTAAATGCGCATGTCTCTGGAATCCCTCTGTTCTATTTCTCTTGAGTAATAGTGTCATTATAATCAAGGTGAAATCTGGTAAATACCGATAATGGGCCGGACTCTCATTGAGAATTTGCATCGGCCCCGCAGAATCATCCGAGAGCACCTGGGGGAGCTGGAGGTGTCAATCTCCTTGACGATCGATTCCGTGGAGGAGGCCGACCTGGGTAATTACTCTTGCTATGTGGAGAACGGCAACGGTAGAAGGCAGGCTAGCATCCAGCTCAGCAAACAAGGTAAGGGCCCACTCTCCCCACACCCTGCGGGCAGCCCAGTGTCCTAATCCGTACCCTACCATGTTTGTTTTGTTTTGGTCGCACCTCACAGCTAAAAATGTTTGCTCTCCACTGGCGCCTGGCTCCTGGACTGAACAGATATCACTGATGTCTGTCTGCATGGTGCCTCACAGAGGATCATGCCAGACAGAGATGGCATCACACACCTCTTCACGCGTTTTGCTCCTGGACTTCCACTGTGGAAATAAAAGCCCTGATGATTGTGACACTCATAGAGGACATCAGGAGCACATTTGGATATCTGAGAACTCACAAAACCACACAGGGATGTCAGTCGAACCTTGGAGCCACAACCTTTTAATTTTCAGACGCTAAGCCAAAGACACACTCCAGGAAGTCTCCGCAGCCCGAGAATAGACAAATGAAAGAAGAATAAAGAATAATAAGACTGACAAAACTGCCAATAGTGACAATGATTAGGGATAATAATGATGAAAGGTAAGGTAGTAAGAATACTAATCACTACAGAGTAACTATTTAGTGGCACAGTATTTGCCAGTAGATGCAGTGGTACTGCAAGTGCAATGGAATGTGCAAGAAAGATACTGTAAATGTAAATGTTATAATGTAATAATACTAAAAATACTACAAGTACCAGAAATGCTATAATACTGTAAATACAGTAAATACTATAGCACTTAAAGGTCCATGGAAGAGAGCGATAAAAGGTGTTAATCTATTTGTGAATTGGAGTCTGTTTTCTCAGACCAAGGACAGACACCAGCACTGTGACCAGGGCAGCATTAAAGTAAAGCCCCGGTTACCTGAGGGCCAGACCCAAGGCCAGTGCGGTACGACTGCACCGAGGGATGCTGGCTGTGGGACTAGGAGGCTGTGGGCGGGGCTTAACCTTATATGGCTGAGCCTGATGTTTGGCCGCGTGCTTGTGAGATGGCATCGTGAAGCTCCGCCTTCTGACGTAGATGTACAGTGATAAGCACCGCTATTCAGCCCCTTCACTGTCACACAACTGCATAAATGGACACGCCTGTGTTAACGTGTCTGAGGATTCCCAAGCTATGGCACTGCAGGTGCCCCCACCATTTCCCTTCTTGCTGGCCTGACATTTTAACATGTAGTCCTGTGTAATCAGAAGATGATGCGTTTTCAGTTACTTAAACACGCACCTTTGATTTAATATAAATATTATATCGCCTCTGATTGATATAATTACCTTCATTTATCTTCTGAAGCAGTGCTTTCACCCAAGGTGACAGCTAAAGCGGTCTGTCTCACAGCTTGGCAGTCTGCCGACGGAATTTGGGATAATGCTACAACAGTCGGTCCTCTAGTGTAAAAAGAAAAGCCCGTATGGATCTGGATATATTCCACATTAGATTGATGGAGGCAGAGGTAGGGCTGTGAGGGGAGGAGCACTGATGCATCCATCAGTGCCTGTATCTTATGCATTATATTCCAGCCAACCATCCATCTTTAAAAGCCGCTTATCCAAAGACATCTCATCTTCACTCCGATTTACAGTCGCCGAATCCCTTGACTTGAATGTCGGGAAGGGAGTCGGGAAATGCACAGGAACACGGGAAGAACATGCAGATTCCACCCAGGGCATAGCCGTGTGCTCAAATGAAAATGTCAGAGGAAACTAGATTGTTTACTAAGCAGCATTAGTACTAAATATTCCACAGGGAGCATGTGATAGTCGACAGTCTGCTAATTCACAGGCAGCTACCCAGTGGACTGACTACACTGGGGAGTGTCCGGTATGTTAGCTGTCATGTAGCCTCTTTCACGTTAAAACGCTTCACGCTGCGTTTAGCCTTTTTGGAGATTGTGTGCTGTTTACGGTTCCGGCGTGTGAGGCAAGTGAGGCATTGTTGTTAACACAAGGTCTGTCAAAGCACTGAAACATCTGCTGTCTGCAGAATCACCATTCTGAGAGCTCAGCTTCTGCGCATCACTGGAGAATGGCTACATTGCTAAATGCTACCAAAACAACACTGACGTTTCCCTTCGCTGAAGCTCTTAAATGTGATAAAACGTAGTATCATCCTAACAAACATCACTTCCTCCTTAATGTACTCTGGCTTTCAGTACTTACATATCAGTGTGAATTCAGCACAGTTGTTCTGTTTATTGTGCCACTGTTTGGTAAACATTTATGGGTTTATGTTTCTGGACATTGCTCTTGTTTATTTCTGTCAGTGTTTTGTGAAGATCGTTAATTAGCTCACAGAAATGATTTGGTGGTTGTGTAAGGACTTTTTTCCGGTTCCCAAAAGTTGTCAAGTTGTGAATATATTTGCATAGTAAGTCTCTTGGCTTTTAAACTCACAGTTTTTGAGATAGCTTTGAAGGCACCCTAGTTCCATTTCATTTAGTTTATGAAAAGATTAATGCTGTGTAAAATATCTTAGAGAAAAAACATAGAGATTTTGTTGGCCTCCTGAATTGAAGCTTTTCAAAAGAAACCCCCCC
>JAODKC010000080.1:545542-568139 GCA_026777985.1 Mormyrops attenuatus | reverse complement strand
TGGAGATCGTCATATATTAGTGATGTTTATTTTATGGATTTACAATGCAGTATTCATGAGTTATGCGCAATTGGGGCCGCGTTGCAGCTTCATGAAAAAGAGACGGTTTGTTTTCATTCCCCAAGCTTATGAGCAGAACAGCCAAAACTAAAATTGCTTTTGAGCTCCATTCTTTTTTTAAAAAAAAAAAAAACGAAAGGCAGACAACATCGATTTAACCCCATAACATTCAATCTTATAGTTTGTTCACATATCTGTCAGTCTACCTTGGAAGTAGGGAGGTGGGGTAATCACAGGAAAACTGACTCTTCATCCAAGATTACACATTTCTAGGATGACAACAGACTGTGTTATAGGTGAGCCAGACACTGATCTGTTTTCTCATCGCTAATGGAGGGATTTCAGGGGGAGAGGCCGGCAAGCTTTTCCTTCAGGAAGGAAAAACGCATTGGGCTTGAATTGGCTACGTGTTCTGCCACCCCAGTGCCCAGAGTGTTTACATAACATCTGCTGCTCTCTTAGACTAAGTGGTCCCATCTTATAGACGTGTCTGTTGTCCGCAGCCATACTCACACAGCTCTCGCTCGGAGCCTTCTGGCACATTCCAGAAATCTCATTTAGAAATGAGTCTTGAGATATTATTTTTGAGTGGCTCTTATAAATACCTTTGTGCTCCCTTTTTAAAAATAAAGATACAGCCGAGATCATGGCCAAAAACAGACACATGCATTACGCTGTTGTATAATAAACTGGCAGAGAAGGGGTACTGGAATATTTTCCTTTAAATGACACTGGAGTTTATGATTTGGCAGGGGCATCGGACCGCAGGTAATAGTGGACCTGACTAACCAGGGCCCTCCCTGGAGGGGGGGCCCTCGCAAAGCCTTGGAAATATTTGATTTTGGTTTCACTTACATGATAAGTTCTAATTATCTGCCTGCCTTCTGCTCCCATGACCCCATAACCCCTTCTTCTTGTCCACCTTTGCTGCCTCAGAAGTAAAAGTGGTTTGATCCTCCGCTGCACAAATCTATCATATGAATGCAAAATGAAAATGAAAGTAAAATGAGGGTTTCAGAAGCGCAAGAACTAGGGAGAAAATTAAGGGGGCAGGCAACTGCTGACAGAGTTCTTTCAGAAAACAGGTGAGTCTTAGGTGCCAAACAGTAAATACATTGCGATAACGTAAGTTAGTTTGCAAACAAGCAAAATCTGAACAGTTAGCAAGTGTAAAATCTTCATTTAACCACAGTATGATTGATGAGGCATGCTTACTAAGTTGGTTATTAGCTGTCTATATTGAACTTTAGTTTGTTTTTCTCTTTTGAATTCCTCTCTGCTGTGAGGGGTAGGTGCCCCATCCTGGGTTGTTCCCTGCCAGGTTGTTCCTTGCCCATAGCCTCCGGGATAGGCTCCAGACCCCCCCCCCCCACGACCCTGAATAGGATAAGCGGTTTCCAAAAACGAAGGATGGATGGATGGAATTCCCCTCTAATTACATAGCTTTGAAAAGGGACTGATTTCAAGTCTAATTCTCATATAGCAAGGTATATGTTTCAAAGGAACTTCCCTTAGTGACTGTCAGCTGTTTAAGCTTTAGATGCATACCAACCAACCTAATCATTAAATATGCTTGATATATTTTTCCATACCCTCATTTTCTTGCCAGGGATTTGGGGGGGGGGGGGTGGACAAGGGGACCCAGGCACACTACAGTGTCCGGGGCAAAAATCTGGTGCTACATTCCTGTGATTTAGGGGCATCAAGTTATGCAGATATGCAGACTTTAACAAGAGCCAACTCAGAAAAATAAAGAAAAGAGGTCTGATGGTTGAGACCCCATGTGTTTGACATCAACTCATGCCATAAATCAGAGACGAAGACACGAAAATCAGTCAAACATTTATTCCAACGAGATTTAAAAGCATTGCGGTCTGAATGGAAAACACATTAATACACGTTTTCAGTTCATTTCTTTATTTACTCATCCATGTCATTAATGGTTTTAACAAGTTGTACATGGAGCCCAGACACAAACGGCATTCCATGCAACAGCATCATTAGCGAGATGCTCCGGATCTCTGCGACAGTGAAAAGCACATTTGCGGTTTAGTTCTCTGAATAATTCATGCTTGCAAGACATGGGGTACTGGCCTTTCCCTACGAGGTAAGCAGCTGGAACGTTAGTGGCATACCTAAGCCAGGATGCCTGTCCTCTCACTCAAGGGGGGCGAGAAGGCACTCCGGGAGCCAAAACGCGCCTGTCCTCTCACTCAAGGGGGGCGAGAAGGCACTCCGGGAGCCAAAACGCGAGTCGTGCCAGCCCAAGAGCATGGAGAGTCTTGCGGTTCATCAGCCCGTCCAACATTCACACGTAAAGACAGGCGACCCTGAACGGCTTCGTCACGCTAGCACGCTAATTAGCATCACCAGCCAAAGCCAAGGTCTCATTGTACATTTCCCACATCCGTGTTCTCCGATGTAAGCTGTCTGGGGGGCCGCCTGCATTGGAGTAATTGTTTTCTTTATTGAATATTCTGGACTCATCACCCTCCACCCCTTGCCACACCCCCCCCATAAGTTATTGATGAGGTTCCCATGCATGATGACAAGCAGACTGGGGTTGTACTGCATGGCTGACTTCAATGGCAAGGTCCAGCGGAAGCCCTTTTTTTAAATACTGCTGAATTTTGGTTCCACAAGGTGATAATAATTTACTCTGGTAAATTGTAGCAGCAGCTGCACAAAACACAGTGGAAATTATAGCTTGGCCAGAGTGAACCATGGAGGAGACGATACCCCAGACGGGCGGTTTAATGGGCCGTGTTTTCATTGCTGTCCGCTTTGCCAAGGCCTGGCCAGTGCTGTGGGACACAGACACTACCCTGTTCATCCTTTCTTAATCCCCCAGGTTATCTGAAGCAGACGAATCAAGTGTGATATTCCCCATAAGACGCATTGAAATTTTTAATTCTTTGCAAATGGAACTAATGAATTAGAGCAGTCAGGAAGATCTCTCATGCTGGATTATTCATCAAATCAAAAACAAGGGAGACATCATTTTATACGGTCAATAATTCCTCACAATAGGGCACAAAATGTTGATTTTCTCATAGAGGAGCACACAATGCATCAATAAATATGCGGACCAACCATTTGGGCCATGAGCACATGCCAGTGTAAATAGTCAAACCTGGAGCCATGCACAGCTTGAAAGATCGTCAACACGAGGTGGCCTCTTCTGCCTCATTGAGATCACTTGGGTTGCTCTCCTGTCAGGCAGACAAATTAGGCTGCATTCGTTCCGTCAGCATCTCAATGGCTCCTCCGATCCATCATCACCTTCCAGCCCCGAAGGTGCGACGGTGCCGGTGGAGAGGGCCAGCCTGAAGCGGGCGGGTGAGCCAGCCTTCAGCACGTCTCCCGAATCAAAATGCCAACGCTGACAGATAGCATTGGCATCTCCAAACATGAAGCCAGCTCTGGTTAGGAGGAGAAGGAAGAAAATGATGAATGGCAAACAGGCAAGCAGCTCTGTCAGATATATTGGCACATAAGTGAGGCCTCCTCTCCAAAAGCAGAAGATGATTTGTCTTAATCTCCGAGCGTTAATTGCCAGTAGGTGCCACGTGGGGAGAAATGCAGCGCGTTGGTGTGATTTTATAAAAGTGGAAAAACTCGTTGGATGAGAATGTGAACCTGCCCTTTTGTGAAGCGAAGATACCTACAAGCACAAGGGAAGGGAAGCCACAGGCAGGGCATGGAGGAAGAGTCCATCCATCAGGGGATCAGGGGCTAGACTCTTCAGAACGTAGCAAGGAAAACATTCATGGGAGTTCATGGGTGGTCTTCCAGCGGGAAGAGCAGGGATGGAGCGGGTGCTGTGCAAGTCGTTTTTCCTAACATAACAACACCAATGGAGTCCTGTGTCAGCTGGTCTGGACTTGTCTCTTATTGGCTTCTTTTGGTAGTGCTAACCACGCTGCATCGCCAGATTTATTGGACAGAAATGACTGTACTTATTCCCTTGCGTACGGGAACCTTGAGTGACTTGACGCCGTGACTCCTGGTCTGTAGCTGACATGAACACCTTGGTTTCAATGTTACGGCTTTTAGATCACTGATTACACACCTTCCGTGTTAGTAAGATAGGTGCTATGGATGATCGCAGGCTTGATGGTTTGCCCCTTCACCACCTTGGAAGGGAGCTCCATGACTAGTGGAGGGTCCAGATTCTGCAGTGACCCCCTCCTCACCTCCCATACAGTTATTTAAAAGACTGCCCCTCCTCATCATCTCCCCTGACAGATAGATCAGTGTCAAACTGCAGCAGCTGCTGAATAAGCCTCCAAAGAACAGTCCCACTGCATTATGAAAATGCAACACAAAATCAAGACAGAAGTAATCTCTCAGTGATCTCTGCCGGTGCAGAGTCTCCTCTCGGTGCGGCCTTTGGTATGTCTGCATCTGGGTATGTGGAGCACCTGAATACATCTGAAGCCACCTGTCATCCTATGTCTCTCAGCAGAGCTTATGTACACGGTGGAGCTGGCCGGGGGGCTGGGCGCCATCTTCCTGCTGCTCGTCTGCTTGGTGACCCTCTACAAGTGCTACAGGATCGACCTCATGCTTTTCTACAGAAATCACTTTGGCAGCGACGATGTGGACGGAGGTAAGTCTCCATCACCCACAACCAGCCTGATGAGCACACCCAACATTGTCATGTTGAGCTTCCTTGAGAAGGATCAGATTGTAGTATTTGTAGGGAGTATTTATTGCGGTTCAGTAGCTTAGCCTATGTAGTTGTCCCAGAGGACTTCAAGTTTTACCAATTTTGGCACCGAAACAGTCAGAGCCATTTAGGTCAAATACTTAGAATTCAAGCAGTATGTCGCTCCAGAGGACAACTCCAGGGCCCCTCCGGGGCTTGAACCGTCAGTCATCATACAGCTGGATATTTTCAGGTATGGCCTCTAACAATATGGAACAATTCAGGGTGGGCAAAGCTGCACTCCAGTCTCTGCTACTCATTAATGGCTTTGACATATGCCAAGCCAAGGCACGTTGGCTAAGAGCAGTGTTTCTCAGTCTAGTCCTTGGGGACTTGCAGACAGTCCATATTTTTGCTCCCTCCCAGCTCCCAGTAGGAGGGAGCAAAAAATGTGTACTGTCTGCCAGGGAGATGGGAGGGAGCAAAAATGTGGACCGTCTGTGGGTTGGGAAACATTGGCTAAGAGGATTAGGGGGTCGCATGGTGTAGAGTGGCATGGCAGCCAATCAGAATGCACAACAGACAGGTTCTGCTTGCCCTCACAATTCAAGGATAACTAGACCCACATCACAAGGCATGGAGTGAAAATTCATTTCAAAGCCAGTTTGATTTAAAAACACTTTATTGGTTTAACTTCTTTAATTCAACAGCTGCTATCAGAGTCCAAGAAGCTGTTTAGGGTTATACACAAGAGGAGCAGCAGGGAACAATGACTGATTCACAAAGAACAGTGATCTTCAGACTAGACTTGAATCCTGTTTATTTTCCATTTTGTGAATTTGGGACACGTCGTAATCTCTGTTCTTCCCTTGTTACATTTTAACTCCAGAATACAGACATTTTCTTTGATTCCATCAGCAAAGGACGCCCGTGAAAGCTGAATGCACATTAAGGAATCTGAAACTGAAATTTATGTGCAACGCTTTAAAATTTAAGGCCGGCATGAGAATGAGAAGACAGACTATTCCTGGAGTCACAGCAAGACTCAAAAAACATTTGATGAGGCTAGAGTGACGTAAACCTGTTTCAGGAGAAAGACGAGGAAAGGGGGGGGTATATTTGAAGGCCCCTTCAGCAGACGTGTTAGCGGCATGGCATGTGGGCAGTGCCATCTCAGTAGCGGAGTAAGCCAAGCATTCTAATTACTAGCTGTTTCAGACAAGGCCCAGCAGCAGATATCTAATGGCATATTAATGATTCCCAGGCATATTAAAAACTGGAAGGGGAGAGCACTTCTGGAGACTGAATCCTGGACCCTCCACTTAACAAGGACGAGCCTTTGTCTCCTTTAATTGCATCGAATGAGTAAGCAAAGGCTGACATAAATGGGATTTCAGTTCGCGTCCTCTGTAAAGCACTGTTTCCCAACAGCTTCCAAGTCCTCAGGGAAGGGGGACCCACAGACGTCCATGTTTTTGCTCCCTCCCAGGTCCCTACCGGCAGCAAAAATGTTGACTGTCTGGCATGGAGCTGGGAAGGAGCAAAAACGTGGACCATCTGCCCTAAGGGCATCGGTTTCAGTGAGCTGCCTGGTGTAGTCAGGGCACCAGTAGGTTGTTTATGCTGCACTGAAGCCTAGTATTGACTAGCAGATACCCTTCCTTTAAACCTTCCCCTTAAAACCTTTGAGCCTGGCTACCATTGGCTCTCTTCTTCCATTCCTAAAAAACAGGGATTTCAGTTTGTGGATGTTGAGAAGGTTCAGTGGATACATATGTGTATTATTTTATATTGTATATTACAACGGAGCAGATTATGGAGGACAACGACAGACATTATAAGCTTTATTGTAGGATTAGGGACACCTGAGATGGTGAGATCTGTATAGGCCTTTAGCAGCTTTGGGCACTGAGCCATCCTGTTACATATAGACACTGACTGTGGATATCTCCCTTCTTTTCTATTAGATGAGATAAATGTAGAAGTTTAACACAGAAGCCAACTATGGGCCCCCAAACTGCCCAATTCTGCAAGGGCCATGAATCCTCAGGGGCCCAAGGTTCTAGAAGACGTATGTTAGGTACTTACATATTACATTTACATCTCATCTGAAACCAAGCCTACCTCACAGATCAGTGATTCATCGCCATAGTAGCAGTTTTCTCTCTGCCCACGTCTCTTTTCTGCTTAACTGAACAGGAGTGTGATTTCTCGCCCGAGCCGGCGATAAGGCAGACACTCTGCACCAGCTCCCGTTTCGACTTTCTTTCGGGTCACGGAGGACCGAGGCGTTGTCATTCTGTCAGAACCCAGTGCTAATGGTGTGAGCAGTTTGTTTCATTTTCAGTCGGCCATTCTGTAATCATGGTAGATTGAAGGCTTGGCCGTAATTTCCCACAGAGGAAATAAGTTTCTAAATTTGAAATTTCCTTTCAAGGTTATCAAGCTTCACATCGTCTGTGCACTTTACTGCTTTCTGAAGAACCTTATACTTCTTTTGGAATGATTTATGTAAAACTAAAATATAGAGACCACTCTATATTTTTAAACAAATCTGCATTTTTAAATCCTGATTTAATCGTGGCTCTGCTGGCAGAAGGCTACACTGAGCAGTAGGTTGCTTCCAAGTTCAAAATTTCTAAGACAGCAGTACACAAGAATAAGGTGAAACAGGAAACACTGGGAATTACCAGAAATCAGCCAGGTAAAGGGTGGAAGCGACTTTCAAATGCCAGAGATGACCGTCAACTTATCTGACAGTTTCTCATGAATCGTAGGATGACATCAAGTGACCTTCAAAAAGAATGGGAAACATTAAGTGCAGGTGTGAAGTGCACTGCTAGGACAGTTCGTATCAGGCTCCTAGAGCAGAACTGACGTTCCTCAAAGCAAGGAAGGAGCCCATTATTAATGAGAAACAAGGAAGAACCAGGCTGCAGTTTGCAAAATATATATATATATATTATATATATAACTTCACTATATAACTTAGTTTCATGGAATTTTCCTTTGGAAACACATGCTGGCCGTCACATCAGAGCTGGAGCGTTCTTCAGTTTAATCCATTAAGAGCCGGCATCTATCACACCGTTCAGCACAGTAATGGATGCCAGCCATCCTCTGACAGTAGTGCTAATTTTTCTCCCGCCCTGCAAGAGGGGAGTTTATGATTTGCTTTTCTCACTCTGGGCAATAGTGTCTAGAAACATGGAGCCTAGACAGGGACGAAATGTAGAAATCACTCACACAGGCACGTGTAGTTCAAGTACGACCACAGTCCCAATAGAGGATGAGCAAAGTGAGGTCATCACCGAAGGCCACACTGAGGTCCCAGCAGTGATGATGATGAGTGAAGTGAGGTCATAACCGAGGGCCACAGTGAGGTACTGCTTCCCTGCACACCTCAGAAAATAAACTCCGATCACATTATTCACTATGCAGCACATAATCAGTTAAGCTTTAACTGTGAATACCACAGCATGCTTATGCCTTACGCGGTCCTCAGCTATGCCGGCCTAAGGGCCCGCCCAGTCATTAAAATAGCGATGTTCCCTTTTTGTAAAATGCCTAAATCAAATCTGCAAGTGGAGGCCTTAGGAGCTCGGGGGGTGCAGCTGGACCGCTATCTTCATCCCCACTGGAATAATGCTCTGTCTCGCTTGCTGTGATTGGCTGCGCATTTCACTCTTTACCTTCTTACCTGAGTGCCACAAACTGAAGTCTTAGCCAGAATGACAGATTAGACACCAGATCATACCTTTTTCTGCTGCCCCACCCAGTCCTTGATTGTTATAATATTTATGGGCTTGAAAAGGTTTTGGAACGTGAGTTGCGCGTTATGATCCATGCAGACGTGGCTCTCGGAGTTTGGCCCGGGGGGCCTGTGGACCGCATGTATGGCAGTACTGACGGTGTTGACGGAGTAGCTTACCTTGCGCTCTGCAGGCAGCAGCACTGCTGGCCTTCAGAAAGGCCCCAGGATCAACATCTCACGCTGAGTCCTCTCCATACCACCGTTTCAGCAACACCCTCCCCCTCTGTTCGCTTTTTACAGAGGAAAATACCTGTATTACTGAATACTGTGACTCTTGTGACCTTGGGACTCTTAGTTGCTCTACTGAATCCACTTGATGCCAGTTTAAAAATGACTCCAAGTTTAATCAATTAATTTGCACCTCGGCCTGAACAGAAGAGAAGGTGTGGCTTATAAGAAGGGGACAGGAGAGGCAGAGAATTGCTCATGGTCTGTGTTCTTCATGATGAGCCTTTTATCTTGTTAGCACTGATTTTAATGGCGCCGTTCACCCCAAAACTTTAGTGCTATTTATCCATCTAAGTTGTTCTTCTGGGCGTTGCCTAGTTTTGGAGAACAAACTAGGGCAGATAGCACTAAAACCCCCTCTAAAACATATATTTTTTCAGTTTTGGCATCAACTGCCTCTTTAAGTGCAGAAACAGACTCTGAATTAATATGAATTAATGTTTTTACTGAGTAATGGTTAAAGTCATGGCCATATGGCCGGCAGTATGATCTTACAGGGGACCGTGTTGTCGTACCCTTGAGCAATGTGCTTGACCTGAATTGCTTCATTTATTGCTTTAACAGCTGAAGAGTAAAGCTGTTATGCAATTATGTACCTCTGTCATTATCCTATAATCTGGTTTATTAAAGGCCTGGTTTATGGAATCTGAAGAGAGGAAATTGCGAGAGAATCACTGTGGGTCCATTTTTGTTTGAGTGGCATTAAATTAGATGTTTACAATCTCATTTAATGCCACTTAAATGATGAGTGCTGTGATGTTACTCCTCATGGTGTTTAGGTTTGAATAGCTCTCCTGTTAGGTTCTTACAGTACTTAGTGATGTATAGCATAGCTCTCGCTCCAGTCCTAACTGGTCTCTCATTGGAGGCTTAGCCTAGCAGGCCTAGCATCAAAGCTAGCATCTTGACAGCCGTGTGCTTATCTACCTCGCTTGTGCCTTGAACAAAAGCATCTGCTGAATAAATAAATGTGAATGTTAGATGGCAAACTGGCCGCAGCTCTGCCATATTAGATGACATCTGTAGTGCTGCTGTTCCCAGAAAATGTAACAGATTCAGGGGTGTTCTGTGCACAGTGTAATGATGGAGGGTGTTATGGTTGTTCTTGTCAGAAAACAAGGACTACGATGCATATCTATCCTACACCAAAGTGGACCCTGATCAGTGGAACCAGGAGACGCAAGAAGAGGAGCGCTTTGCACTAGAGATTCTGCCCGACGTCCTGGAAAAACATTATGGGTATAAACTCTTCATTCCAGACAGGGACTTGATCCCAACAGGAAGTAAGTACCGCCTGGATGCCTGCGGAACGTGTCATGTGGCTGTTAACCTTTGTCTGGGAAAACAGAGGTTACTGTATGTACAGCATGCATTGTGATGTTGACGCAGCTAACTTGCCAAAGTGTTTTGTGCCATCATTTACAGCAAGTTAGCTCTAAAATTACCAAGCAAGTCTGTGTTCCACTGTACTGTTATGTTAGATGAGCTAGGCATCTGCTAAGAAACATGTTTAATCTTCAGAAGAAACCTCCTAGAGCAGAGTGAAATTCAGTGATTGTGAGCACGTTGACGTTTGTGACATCATAGTTTTAAATATCCAATAGCCTTTGAGTACCAGTGTATATCCATTTTGGATGAAGTGATGTCTGCGATTGAACTCTTTGCAATATGAATGGTGCCCGTGTTGCATTGTAATGTGCAGCCCTGTCCAGCATGCCGTCTCCGTGCTCTGAGCCTGCGTCAGTTGATGTGCACCTGCATGTTACACATCTCCAGCATCCCTTTCATCATCTCTATGCCCTCAGCTTCACTTGGCATGAAAGCTCAATATGTGTTAATCACCTCATTGCCCGCTCCCTGGTTGTGGCATTAAGAGGTATAATCTGACGTAAAATATTAAATCTATAATCAGGATGTAGTCATTTGTCAGTGTGCACATTCTGCTACATTATTTCTCTTATGAATAAATACAGATTAATTCAGAGATGCTTCAATATAAACTACAGGTTTCTGTAATGATGCATAGATGTTCCTTGCAAAGAAGCAGAACCCTCATTTCTTTGTATTCAGTTACTATATACATGTTTTAATAGAGTGTGTTTTACCACCCGTAAGAAGATATTTGGCAAAAATAGAATCCAGGATAGGGATGTTCATAAATCTTTCCACTTTTAAACTTTGTGATAAACCCAAGGTGACCGTAGGAGTGAGCGCTCCATTCTGACTGATGTTTTGCCATCTGCTACCGTGGTGTGTGCCTCTTTCTGCCCTTGTTACCCTGCCTGTTGATGTTCTTCTGTCCTCTTTCACTTTCCAAACCACCCACTGCAATGTAAATCATCATTTTTGTGGCCGTTCACTGTTGTTTTTTTTTAATCCTCAGGGGACTGTTAGGTTATAATATGGGACGTGGTGCTGGTGATGTAGAAATATCATCATCACAGGTCATAGTGTATTTATTGCACTACAGCTTCCATTTGCATAAACTGCCCAGAGTTACACACACAGTTATTTCTGGTTTTGCAGTGTTATCTCACCCAGAAGACCTACAAGATGGGAATAATTAGGACTCATAATTGGCCAAATTCGTAATTACGTTTTTTGTCATGAATTAAAGCATCACGCGCCACTTATTACAGTGTAACACAGCTTCCATAGCTCCAGGTCCCATATTAAACTGGAATAACCTGGTCATGTTGAAAAAGAGGGCGAAGGCGGGGAGAAACTGGGGAGGAGAAACGGCATGTTTATGCTGGTGTTCTGAGCCCCCTGGCTTCTTCCCTGATGCCATCCTGCAACCTCCTGATAAGAGTTTGAATGTTGAAATATTTATGTTTAGGTTTCACCAATGATCATTTCCAGGATGACACAGGACTCGTTAGAGGTACTCATTCCAAACCTTCTCCACTTGTGTCAGCAACCATAATGTTCTCCATCCACAGACAAGTTCCCTCAATAAACAGTCCACTCTACTTAAAGGGAGTTGGGTAGGTCCTTCCATTCATGCTGTACAGAAGTAAGTCCTATTAGACGGCCAGTGAGAACATTAGCCTTGTGTTACCATGATGGCTTTGTTCTCTGGGTTTCCTGCTGACAGAGTCCTTCTGCTCAAAAAGCAGGTACCTCCATCTGCGGAGCTCAGGCGCCACCTAATCCCAGCAGACAGAGAGGGTGGAGATATAGCTAGTGATAGAGAGGGGGGCTTCGATGGCGTTAAGCGCAGTGGCGAGACCGGGTGCCATTCCCCGAAGCAGATGGCCTGTATTTGATGTCCTCTTTGAAAGAGAAGTTCAGCTGCCGTGCTTTTAGCCCCATTAAAGAGGAAGCGAAATACCTTTATGTTCAGCAAAGCACCGGTTTAGCAAGCGCTAAAAGCCTCCTGACAGCAATAGGCTTGGCCTGCTCGAGGAATAGTGTGGCTATTGCTCTCGAGTGGAGCTGTTTCAGTAAGATGCGCAGTATTTCCGTAGAGCCATTTCAGTCAGAGGCTGAATACATCATTCTTGCTGTTCGACTGAAATACTACATGCTCTATTTAAATGGTAAGTATTTTAGTAGAACCATGTCAGATACATGCAGCGGTGATGTTTTTGTTACTTGCTGATTCTTCAATGGAGGTATTTTAGTTAGATGCTGAGATTTCAGTTGGGGGTGTTTCAGTTCAGGTGCTATTTCAGTGCACAACTACAGGGGTTATCCTTTCTCTCCCTACCAGAAATCTGATGTGTTGGAGAGCAGGTAGAGTGATTTCCCCCTGCCTCATTAGTTTCAGAAATTGCTTTTGTTTCGTTTTTCCTGTATATTAGCATACTTAGAGTTTAAATAGCCTTGGATCAGTTTTTACTAGCCGTTTGATCTTGTGTTCGTCTGTCTGTGTCATGCCTCCTGCTTTAGCCATTCTCTGCTTTTCAACCTAGGCTTTTATATGGAAAGTTGGGAGAAGCCAAATCTAACCGCCACATTTGCATTTTCAAGTACTGAAGAATATCAACACATGCCGATTTGTTAGAGAAATAGTGTAAAGTAGTAGTTTCTGAATTAATATTTACAGCAGAAACTTGTCATATTAACCGTCAAGTAAAGAGCTGTTTAGATCTGAGGAACATAAAAAGGTTCTCCATCCGATCAGTGATTCTCAAGCCTGGTCATGCTGGGGCTCATGTGTGAAGCTTTATTATTTCTCTGACAACCTCTCTGAGAGACTAAGCCAAGACGGGTCAGTTTATTGTATAAACTGGTTCAGTGGGTTGTTTAAGCACTCAACTGGGCTGAAAATCTGCACACACTTCAGCTCACCAGAGCCAGTGTTGAGAACCACGGGTCTTGAGAAAGCTGGGTGGAGGTTTGGGGCAGAGCCTTTCTCACCCGTCACCTCCGTCTCTGTTTGACGGCCGATCCATAGCCTACATCGAGGACGTGGCGCGCTGCGTTGACCAGAGCAAGCGGCTCATCATCGTCATGACGCCTACCTACGTGCTCCGACGAGGCTGGAGCATCTTCGAGCTGGAGACACGCCTGAGGAACATGCTGGCGACAGGCGAGGTCAAGGTGATCCTCATCGAGTGCGCCGAGCTGCGCGGCATCATGAACTACCAGGAGGTGGAGGCCCTCAAACACACCATCAAGATGCTCTCCGTCATCAAGTGGCGGGGCCCCCAGAGCAGCAAGCTCAGCTCCAAGTTCTGGAAACACTTGCGGTACGAGATGCCCTTCAAGCGTCCCCAGCCCGTCGCATCTCATGAGCAGGCACTCGAGGCGGGCGAGCCAGGCCCCTTCAGCGAGCTGCAGACAGTCTCCGCCATCTCCATGGCGGCCGCCACCTCTACCGCCATGGCGACGGCGCACCCAGAGTTGCGCTCCACCTTCCACAACACCTACCACACCCAGATGCGGCAGAAACATTACTACCGTAGCTACGAATACGATGTTCCCGCAGGGGGCACCCTGCCGGCACTGTCTTCGCTGGGCAGCCAGCACACCTACTGCAACATCCCCATGACTCTGCTGAACGGGCAGCGGCCGCAGAACAAGTCGCCGCGCAAGCCCAGCCTGGAGGAGGCGCACACCAACAACGCCATGCTCCCACTGTTGCCACGGGAGACCAGCATATCGAGTGTCATCTGGTGACGTAGACTGGGGGATAGCGGCCAGGGAAACCGACTTGGTCCATTCACCAGAACCGTGGCCTGGGCGACAGTCTCGGTCAGACTGGCTCCACAGGGATTAAAACAAAACAAAATAAAAAAATAGAGCAAACAAAAAATAAAACAGCAGAAATAAATGGCGATCAAAAAAATAATCAGAAATGAGAAAACACCCACATGTTTTTTTCCACACACTCACGTATACAAACAAGGAAAACAGGGTCTTGTATATATTTCCAGTTTCTTTGTAGCATCCTTGTCTTCCTGTTCCTTTTGGGTTTACCCTTCACCGTTTCCGCTGCCTCCTGCCGTCCATTATGACTTTGTTTGTTCTCCTCACCCAATCTTCCAAACAGATCTTTGCTTTTTGTATTTAATTTCACCCCGAGAAACAGAAAGCAGGTTTGTGGAGTCATGGACTGGACTGTAGTCTTTATTTTTCCATATATCTTGACTTAGTGTAGTTTAAAAAAAAATTTTGTTAACATTTTTGGAAAACACTTGGACATGCCGATGCTTTATTTGAAGGAGCAACATCCTTTTTTGTTGGCCTATGTAAAGGGTGTGACACTCGTTTTCAGTGGGTATTAAAAAACTATAGATTATGCAAAAAGTTCAGACACTTGTCAGTAATATTTCCTCCTGGAAGAACAAGGAGAGGCAATTAGTGAGCGGTGCTAGATTTTCTCAAACTGATGGTGTGTATTTGAGCTGTAGCTCTCTAAAAAACTTAATATTTTCTATTTTAAAAACAGCCTTGCTGTTTAGGTTGATAGTGAAATGTCTCACCTTAAATATTCTGTAGATTATTTTAAAAAAGGAGTATATTTTTGTAACAAAAAGAATTTGCTTGGTAAGTCATACTTAACATCTCATTCCACGTGAGTGAGCAGACTGCAGAGGTGTGTACATGAGAGTTCTGTACTACATGGTTCCTGGATTGTGAAGCCAACAAAGTGGATTTTGAATCCTTCACTAAATATTTTCATTATTATTTATGATAAAAAGAAATATTGCATTTTTGTTGGTTTTGTCAAGTTCTTGAGATTTTGGTCCTAAGGATGACTTCTCCACATGTTAAATCATGTTTAGGGGACGAAAAAAAAAGTTAATTTATGTGTTGAAAGACATTTTTAATCACCTATGAAGGTGTAATTTCTGAGTATGCATAGCAACTAGATATGTATTCTATATATAAATATATATATATAAAACGCAATTCACACTTGGAAAGAAAATGGCTATCTTTACAGAAACACAGTCATGATAAATTACCCACCATTTCTCACTCCACATCCTTGATGTCTCCTTAGTGCCTCCCTATTCCATCTGCAACATATCTTGTCTTTAATGCACTCTCTTGCCTCCTGCCTGTTAGGGGTAGTACTGCAGCTACTTGAGTGCTTTGAAAAGTCCCTATTTAGTCTTGTGGCTATTCGCTACATAACTCCCAGGTAAGAAGAGGTTGCATTTACCTCAGATTGTCCAAAAAAAGTAGAGTAACCCCTTGCACATCTGACTGCCTCAGGACTGGTTAAATGAAAAGTCAGGTTATTGAATCGTGTTCTGCTAGTAAAATGGAGGAACATCACAAATGCACATGCATTGCCTTGATCTCACTTTTCCAAAATTTCTACCTTTCAATTTCCAGATTAAACCGAATCACAACTAACTTTTTATGATTTATATTACATGTAAATAAAACATAACATAATAAATGCAGTTAGAAGAAATGGAAGATGATGTTGCTAATCAGATATATACTGCTATGTTTGACCTTTGACAGATTAGTAGAAAGGTCCCTTTTACTGTAAATGAAAGTTCCTTCATAACCCAAAATCATCCACAATAAAATCACAGTTTTTAAATACAGTATTTCTAGGGCATGAAATTACATGCCAGTCCCCTAATTTGTACTGATGAATGCAATAACTGAAGATAAACAGCTGGGGAAGAGACAAGCAGTGATTTTTAATGTGAGGGATAACTGCTGTGTTTAAGTAACAAAGTTGCTTCAGTGCTTTTAGCAAGTTGGCCTGAACCTTAGTTCCCACGTGACCTATGGATTTTTGAACTGTGCGATTCTTTTTTTTCCAAACATCAGTTTTCAAAGAACAAATGTATCTCATCTTACAATGCCACTGGGCCACAGGTGTTGTTCCATAAAACTTTGGTTCTTTCAAGCCTGAAGATGTTCTGCTTTCCTTCTGTTGCATCATGGGTAAGTATTAAGGGCACAAACTGAAACAAGAGGTTGCAAACCCTCTCCAGATTTATTTCCTGTTTATTTTGTAACATAAACAGCATTTTTAATTAGGGTGGCTGGGTTTTATGTAAGAGACTGGTTAAATGAACTGAATGTAAGATACAGACAAGAATTATGCAACATAATCAATCAACGGGATAGGTAAGAGTAATAGCCGTGCTGGTTTTCTCAGTCTAAAGACAAATGAATCTTCTCCTAATGTCTATCTTTAATAAATGTAACGATTCAAACAGTCAGTGCTGTTTTTTGTCGATCATCTGGAGGCTGGGTTAAGGTACTTTGGGATTTGTGGAGATTTCATAATCTACACCGAAAATTAGCAGCAGATCAGTCTATGGGCTGAGGGAAAAGACCAACAAAATGTTTCTTTTCACTGTATTTGTTTTCTAAGACATTGTACGTGTATATATATATATAAAAATGAAAGTGGAAAATACTATGAAGACAATCTTGCCATGTTCATAAAACCAATGTTTGCATTTTCCAAGTGAGTGGTGAATTGTTTTATGAACATTTGTAATAAATAACACATAGCACAGACCTACTCCGGGCACTTTCGCAGTTCTGAGACTAAAGGTTAAGATTCTCTTTGTCTCTCGTTTTTCTGTTTGTTTTTTTCTTTGATTTTTTTTTTCTTTTTTTACTCTGTACTTGCAATGTTAATTGAAGAAATACTATTATTAATAATAATAATAATAATAAAAACCAAATTTAATAATTGGTTTATTCATTGGTTGATTTAATCTCCCCTAAATGAATGTGAAGCCAGGGAGGAGAATACAGTAGAATTACATAACCAAGCCTACGGTGCCTGCTTGGCTTTCGGATTTTTATGCGAGGTGTCTAACATGCCAGCGCAAGGCAACATTTCTGTCAGTGTGGTAAAATGCAACAAATAACAAATTATGTGTATTTAACTTCTGATTAATTCTAAGCGCTCAGATGTGAATAAGGGTCCGACGAGGGCATCAGCCACAGAACAGCATAGGCCAGCACAGGGGCATGAATATGAACTGACGTGGTAATGTCATACTGACAGAGCAATATACCGAACTGGGTGTTACGTAAGTCATACTGTACAGGGAAGTAAAAATCAAAGCCATGGGTGAGGTTTGAAGAGAATCGCCATGACCAAATCAGAAGTGGCAGTGTGGTGATTACATATCTGCTATTGAGTAAGTAAAGCCTGAGTTTTAGGGTTAGAATTACAATACGAACATTTTTTAACCACTGGTGGGTTATTGGTCATAATATAAATGCAAGAAAGCAGCAATTACCAGCTGCAGTCCACAAAAAAAACATACAGGTAGCAACTGAGCAGTGCATGATCAGTGTAGGAGTGATAGTTACGGGCAGTATGCAGACACAAGACACCTCAGAGGGCCCTAGGGGGCGCTCTCGTTCCCTTATCCCCCAAGGCAGGCCGTGTTCATCATTGGTCATTTGGGTAAGGTTGCGATGGGAAAGGAGCTTCTCAGTTTCCGTCTGTCCTGATGGAAAACCTCAGAAGGAGTCAGCTAAGATAAACGTGATAAAACCAACAGGAATAAGAATGAAAACAAAACGAAATGTTTCCAATATCCTAACAAGTGAGTAGGTGTTACCAGTTACAGTCCACTGCCTTTGGACTGGGAATAAACTGCATTTGTGAAGCAACACTGAGGAAAAGACCCTAAAGCGAAACCAACTTTACTGTTGTAATGAGCTGTACATTAAATCATGGAAAAAACTAAGAATAAAAATACCTCTATCTCTTAATAATAATATCTTAATCAGCACATAAGCAAACTCTGTCTGCCTGCTCTTCTTGTCCTCATCTTGTTCATTTTTAACATAGATTCAGTACTGTGTGCTTTACTGTATTATGAATGTAGAACTAGGAGGCTTAACTTTTACAGAATTTTCCTCACACTAAGGCATCAACAGTCTGGCAAGAAACTGGGTCCAGTTGCTGCACAGGAAAAAAGTGAAAGTGTATGGAGGCCTCTAATGTTACCACGAATGTTGAAGGGCAACAGCAGTTTAATAGTGTCTGTTGCTTCAGAAAGCTTGCGAAGCTGTACCCTCTCTCCTGTTATTCACTCATGCCCTGCCCAGCGCTCCCCCTGTTGGTGACCTCCTCTCACCCATCTATTTAAGGCAAATTTAATTTCATGCTCTCACATGTGCATTGTCACAATCATTTTGAATAATCTGACTGCAGCTATCTGAAAATACACTGGTGAAACACTGAACGGTTAACATTCAATATACCTTCAAATCAGTGTTTGAATTTTCTAGCTTTAGAGCTTAGTTTGTGTTCTGAACACTTTAATAATACTATATGATGGAGTTTTATATCATTCCACACCCAGCCAACCTTGAAGTTACCATTCACCTCATATCTGCAGTAAGATGCCTTTTGGCGATCTCCTGGCACTGTAGGACCCCTGTATGAGGGACACCACAGGCAGCTTCTGTGTTTAGCTTTGGTGCCTGTTGCCATGACGACATATTTCTTGCATCAGCACCGAAGAAATCTAAAGGAGCAACTGCAGTGTGTGGCTCTACAGCTTAGTAACTTGTGCCCAGGTCCAGAAGGTTGCTAGTTTGAATCCCGTAGCCAGCAGAGTAATCATATCATTGGCCCTTGAGCAAGGCCCTTAACACTAACTGCTCCAGGGGGGTGCTGCCTCTACTCTCTAACCCTAAGCGTCTTACCTGTATATGTGGGTTTCAATGGGGAGCAACATGGGACATGTAAAATATTGACGTTCGTTGTATTTGCCATTTATACCTCATACAAAGGGCAATGCATTCAAAACGTGGTAGCGGCATAATTTACTTTCAAACTGTGGCACAAAATTTCTGTTCTAATTAGTTCTTCTGTTTGAATTTGTAATTGTGTTGTTAAAGTACAGACCATTGTGTTTCAAAATGGTTTCATATTGCAGGGTTACTGTCTGTAGCAACTGGACCATGAATAAGCCATGTTAGTCCCAGGAATGCAAGGACAGTACAGTTACATCTCATCAGTTATACCTGATCGAGAGAAGAAACCTTCATTTTCAGGCAAACACTGTCATCCTCAAAATTAAGCATTCTCCTGATACGTTAAAGGTCTGACTAGTTCTAGTTCAAAGCAGAACGGGGGAATAAAGCAATTCATAAAGCGTAAGTGTGCACTGCAGACACGCGGCGCACCAGCAGCCTTGTAGCTCACAAGTGGCACGCTGCTGGTAAATGGCAGCCTATACACATTTAGAGACAGTCAACCGTCTCCATACAGTGCCGCGATCAGACAGGCTGTAAGACCCAAATGCAGGCGGAAACGATCTGACGGCTGCAATTAGCTCGGTAGCAGCTGATCCTGCCCACCTGCCGCAGCGTTCAGCCCATGTGTCCGTTCCTCAGGCGCAGCCTCCGTACGGAATAAGCGATCAGGTGACTGAATCGGGGGACGCGAGCGGGATCCGCGGCGCGATCGGAGCAGATGGTGCCGGCTCTCTCGTGTTGACCACACTGTATTTCCACGCTTTATTTTCACAGTTACCAATGTTCGCGGAAAAGTACTACGTGTGAGTAGGTAGGACAGCTGGCGCGATTTGTTTGTAGGTGTGTGGCAGATGCCAGCCAGTCTTTTCTGTCTCCCAGATCATCATCGTTACTGAGATATAAAACCAGGCGCCCGTAGCCAGTGAGCCGCCTTCTTCTGCCGTGAATCTGGGGGCTGAATTATCGCTGAGGCCGGCTGTGCTCCAGCTCGAAGATGGAGGGGCGGGGAGGTGTTTGGGTCCAAGTAAAAAAGAAAAAGAAGCCTTTCTGTTTATGTCATTGAATGGTATTTAACGCAGCTGTGTGGCGCCAGGTCTGACCCAAGGTGAAAGAATTGTCCAAGATACAACATTACAAAAAGAGAACTCAATATCTCACCAAATAGCTTCGTAGAACAGAAGAAACAACATTGCTTTCCGTTCTGACAGACGCTGTTGTGAAATGCCGTTGCTGTGAAATGCCGTTGCGGATGGTGGCATGGGAACGGTTTGCATGAATGCAGTAATAAACTGGTATTAGTGGGAAATTGTGGGACCGTTGAAAGGTCTTCTTTAAGTAGTTTATTATTATTATTATTATTATTAATTTCAATATGACAAACTCCGGGCAGCTCTCTAAGTAATTCTCAACTGGTTTCTATTATTCTTTTACCGTAGAATGCCATTTTGTAAAAAACATCTGAAAGCCATGATGATTCAGCTTAAAAGTTTGCCTCTGAGAAGAAAAGATCGCCTCTTGGTTGTCTTTATTTGTGACTGCTCACTGCGTGTTCCAGCCCAGTGAGCTGCTTTCTCTGCTCTCAGGCCCGCTCACCAGCCTCTCACTGCACATCCTCCGCAGTGCTGAGCACACAGCTACAGCTGCCTATTTGGTGTGCTCACTTATCACTGGTGCTGAGGGCTCGTGCCATGTGCTGGCCTCAGTGTTCATTGGTCAGATTCTGTCTTAATTCCAACCCTTCAACCACTCGCTGCCTGTTCTGCCTCAATGTTTATTCGTGGTTCTTCCAAAATAAACTTTTAAAAAGTGCTGAAACTGTGAATACACTATTATTATAACAAGCACATGACACCTTGCCAGCACATTGCAAACCCAGTGCTCTTTAAAATACACCCAGCTGGTCCTGCTAAGTTTCATTGGGGCCAGGTGGATTTCACTGTCTTTGGCTGGTGATTACTGCTTTACCGATAATGCATTCTGGTATGCTTGCTGTTGCCTGTCACTAGTCCAAAATGCCTTTTTGTGACATTGACTATATGTCGAATGTACTGACTTTGTATAAATGTCTAGTCATTCTGAAGATAACACAATTTTTTTGTAATGCGATTATTTGATTTGGCGATTCAGAATTTTCGGTCCCAGTGTAAGATGGTATCTAAATTCACAGCGACTCCCTCTGGGACTGTTTCTTGTGACTTGGCCTGTCGTATCACTTGACATTGTAATTTTGTAATTCTTCCCAGGTCTCTCTTGGGTAAACCCCACTTACTTAAGCGCAGTCATGGAAGCTCATGGGATTTTGAAAGTTTACAGATTGTTAGTGTCATTAAACAGCTTTCGCTTCGGCGTAGGGCTTCGACAGTCTTCCTTGGCAAAGCCCTCAATTTCTGTATATTTTCTGTAAACAAAACATGATGGTAGGTATCCTACAGCGTGTGGGAGGTCTGTGTACTGTCAGTCATCGCAGGGTTCAGAGGCTGCTCTCTTCCATCACGAAAATTGTGACTTCATAAGGAGGAATTAATCTAACACATGGTTCAGTGATATATTATGAATTATTTTTATTTGACAAGAAGCAAATCCTATGCCAACAGGTCCTTTAAGAAGAGCAGAATAACTGATGGATGGTTGAAGCTACACTAGGCAAAAGTACATTCCCTTTGCTGTGGTTCCTTTTTCATTACCTTGTACAGTCTTGACTGGTCACTCAGTGCCTACTTCAGATAAATGGTCTAGTTCCACACAGTTGTGAACAATTACAGATGAGATCTGCAGAGTGATCAGTCAGAAGTAGGGCAGCCATCTTGCTGTTGCTCAAATACTTCTTCAGTAATTATATTTATTAGAAACAGTTTAATACCAATGGCATCCTTCCTGTGTCTTTCTAGGAAAAACAAGCTTGTAAAACAGTGCCACCTTCTGGCCATTCTTATGTACTGTCCATGTTGCAGTGGCCTGTGTAATAAAGAGTTTGAATGTTATCCATTACGGAGGTGCAAAGCGATGCTTTATTATTAGTAGTATTACTATCTTTCTGCCTCAAGACAAGGGGGTCCACAGCAGTTTAAGGGGAGAGAGCGCTTTATTAAACGTCTCGTTTCAATTAACCCAGCGAAACACGGTCAACAAAATGTCTGGTTCCGAATGTCAGATGGAAATACGGCGACAGATGTCTGAGAGCCCAGAAGTGCTTATTGTTTCAGTGGGGGTGTCCTCTTTATGGTTAGCTCTCTCCTGTGCTCAAAGATACTGCATGAAAGAGTGCCGCATATTTTCCTTCTCCTCAACTAACCTCATCAATTACAGAAACCCAGTCAAATCTGTTTTTATAATGATACATGCATCATACCATCCAAGAACAGAGTAGTTGAATGTCTGGCTACGTCAAACTGCATCAGTCAGTTTTCAAAATTAAACTCGTCAATAATCGGTACCCTGCTGTCTTGGAGCTAAGAAACATCAAAGCAGAGCTATCGTAATCGTCACCCACTGCTGCGACTCTCCCGGAAAACAGCATTCGTCTGCTTAGCATTCTGCTTCAGTCAGAACACTGTCAACGGTGCTGTGTGTTCATAGAGAAGTATATTTGATGTGAGTCACTGTGAACATAAGAACATAAGGAATTTACAAACGAGAGGAGGCCATTCGGCCCATCAAGCTCGTTTGGGGAGAACCTAACT
>JAODKC010000080.1:514453-539901 GCA_026777985.1 Mormyrops attenuatus | reverse complement strand
AAGCCATAAAGTTAAGCAGGCAGATTGCAGTTAGTCAGACAGCAAACACAGCAGTCAAAAAAATAATAAGTCAGCAGAAATGGTAGGACTGATTCTGTGCGCTCATCCTGTAAGTATTTATCTCTGTCTGTCCAGGTCTCAGCTAGAACCTATTCCAGGGTCTTGCTCCTCTGCTTTTTTTGTCCGCTGTAAGTCCTTAGTTTGTAAACTTCCTGCGAAACAGAATAATTCCTGTTCCTTCAGAAATGCTGATTATGATCCTTTCTCATCTGCTTGGCCTTATGTGTTCTGCTCATGTCCGCGTTGTTCCCCATCTGACCTCTTCCATCAGCCTGCACTGGTTTACACCATATTAATTGGTGAGAGCCCCTTCTCCCTGTGCTCCCTCTTTCCAGCAATTGGCCCCATTGGGGGGGGGGGGGGGACGTACATAGCATATCAGATGTGGCACAGTGCCAGGATTCAGGCCTGGTTTCCAGAGGGGTGTCTGCCTTGCGGAGCACTTTGTCACAACTCCCTGTATCAGCAGAGTCCTTTGCAGATTAAAACTCGCACAGCAAGAAGCTACTAGCTTAACAGCTGTCGTACACATGCAGGGCACAGTCACCGGGCCACTTGTTAATGCACTTTCACCTGCTACATTAGCTTGTTCTCATACATTAATGACCAACGGCACTGCCCCTACAGTATAAGGAAACGTGCTTCCAGGTGAGCTAGGAGGCCCTGCCGAGAATGCCAAGCCATTACAAATCAATGTGGAGGAGGCTAGCTAATTAGCAGATTAATTTAATGTTCATCTAATTATGGTAAGTGGATTGTAAACTCTTGGGGCTTTAGGAATAAACTGGCATTTGCTTCCCTTATTAGCTGTCTGTATACGGAAGCCTGCATTCCCGGTATGGATAATCTTTAGGTGTCTCTTCTTTCAACCACATATTGGTGTCGATCATGATGTCAGCCTCTATGACAACAGGAACTACATCTGACATGCTCATGGATAAAGCCGTTTAATCTCTGTGCCTAATTTGTGACAATTAAAAACTGCTTGCAGAAATGCTTTAATACAGGCTAACAAGGCTTGTGAGAGCTGATGCCTGGAAGTAAATACTGTCTGATTAGCATAGCAGAGATCGATATGCGCCTCCCGCAGCAATGAGAAGTGTCTAACATACTGATGTGTTCCGAAGAGTAAAGTTAATCCACACTGACGGCTGGTCGTGGACTGGAAACCTGTGGTGCTGCTCCTGCAAACATGAAGTTGTTGTATATCAGCGTTATTACTGTTGACTCTCCATATACAGTACCAGTCAAAAGTCTGGGCACACCTATCCAGAGAAAGGTTTAATTGTAATATGCTGTATATTTTAGAATAATTTTAAAGACATCAAAAGTATAAAATAACGTGCATGGAATTATGCACTGACCAAAAAAGTATTCAACAAAAAAAATTGTTGGTGGGGAAAGGCAGCTCTGTGGGTTGGGACCCAGAAGGTTGCTGGGTCAAATCCTGTGGTCAGCAGAGTGATGCCACCATTGTGCCCTTGAACAAGACCCTTAAGCCCAATTACGACAGAACTTTTCCCTTATTGGCTGAAAATTTTAGTCACACACGCATGACGTTTGTATCCCAGGCATTTCCGATGTGTTATCTGCTATTTCTCCTGAAAAGCACGTAAAGCAGTGAGAACTGGTTTTCAGTTAATTACCCTGGTAAAATAAGGTTTAAATACATTAAATAAATGCTCTAATAGAACACGTAAGTTAGTGGTTTATTCATTTGTAGTTACTGTAATGTTGTGCTGCTTTATTTGTTTAATCGTCCAGTCTGTGAAGACGGCATTCAAGTAAGAATTGCATTGTACTCTGTACATGACAATAAAAACTTTGAACCCTTTAAATACATGTATTTGATCTTTTTCCTGGCAGGTATCTTTTTACACAGGGCCACTATACACAATAATTTATTCACTACTAACAGTTTGGATGAGGAGTTGGTTATTGTACAAGAAGTAATGTGCATGCAGGTGATATTTGTATGGCTCTATCTACAGCCTTCTGGCAGGGCTGCCATTGCAGTCAGGTCTCGCACACTAGGAGGAGTAGAAGTTGTCCACCTTGGCTGCAGTCAGTTTATACTCCACCCCTGCAGCCGCCGTCAGATCTCGCTCCACGTCACGTCAGCTGCAGATAGACCTAAGCCCAAGTCGAACACACCCCATTTCTACTGTGTTTAGGTCAGGTGGCCAGGTCATGTGATGAGATACTATCATTCTCCTTTGTAGGCACCTTGGTGTGTCCAAACCTTTGACTGGTACTGTATGAAATATGTTTCAATGAAATGTCCTTTTCGTTGCAACAATATTTGTTTTATGGAACAAAGCATTTATGATAATATTGCAAACTCTTTGTTTGATCAGTACAATTCATTGCAGTTTATATTACGCCTGTATGCATTCCTACATTTTTTCTTACCTCAACTCGTTTTGTAAGAGACAAATTGAGGTTTATTGTCGCTAATGTAATGCAGATTCCCTGTGTTGACAGCAGGGGGCGTCTAGCCACTGGCGACATTATTTTATGAGAAGATTCACTCAGTTTGAATATTGTTAGAATTTATTACCTCCTGTTTATGTAAAACTTTTCAAGTACGACAATTACTTGGTAGCCTGGGGATCAAAGGCAGTGTTTCCTCTAGGTTTTGTAGGGGTTGCATCCGCCTCTATTGATGGACTCCGCAAAGCATTAGAGGTTACTAAGCAATCTGCCAGGTCTTGTATTCCTCTTGCTTCATGCAGCATGTGGTCTTTGAGGCCTCATACCAAAAAATAAGTACAAAACTTTGAAATTCTTAAGAAGGCTATTATCTGCAGCGGTTTGTTACAGCCTAATGCTGTGTGAATCCACTGAGTTCTGGCTGTAAAATCTGAGAGAGGAATCTCTCTGTAGTCCTTCCGCCAGCAGCCTGGAGCAGCTTAAAGAGGTTTTCCTTTACCTTCAGGAAGGCCGTCTTCCCTCTAGGTGAAAGTTAACCACACTGTGCGAAGAATATTTACTTTGCTCTTTCTTCCTCCTTCAGGTCCCCTGTCAGATGTACGTTGTCCGTCATTGACAATGAACTTGCCATCTTTGGGGTTGGAACTGGTTCCCTTGCTACCCCGTTTAGTTTTACGTGTCCAGCAGTCTGCTATGTAGCTAAACACTGCCCTCTGTGGGGCAAAAAAAAGAAGTTTGTTGTATTTTTCTCACTCAGCTTTATTTGTCAGCTGTGCAGAAGTACACAGAAATGACAAAATTCTTCCGACAAGTAATTGCTTCTCTCGACTTGATATATTGCCATTATAATTACTGTATCGACTCAGATTCATTAACTCCACGCGTTTGATATCAAACCAGCAAGTTTTAAACAGAAATAGGCATCTTCATACTGTAATTAAGTCTGGGGTTAGACCCCAGGACGCTGACGAGGATAAACGTTTGGATGTTTAATGGACGGATAGATGGGTGGATGGATTGATGGATAGACACAAACATTAATTTATGGGTTCTTGGCTGTTGCTTACAATTTATATTATAGTAACGTTTTTATGAGACCCGGGTGCAAAGATTTTGGATTCAATCAAATATCGTTTACAGGTGGAGTGGACGTTTCATTCATTCCACGAAAATAGTTGTCATATGTCGTGAAAATTCTAGACACAGATTTATATAATGGTAACATTACATGTATTACTGGCAGACAAAACAATGTACTTTATTTTCAATATGAAACGATAATTGTTGCATTCGCATCTTAACGTTAACATAACACCTGGGATAATAAAAAAAGAACTTGCGGTACTTAAACTTTATAATGGGTGTCCGCGTGTCACAATAGTACACTTTCAGAAAAGAAAGGGTAAAAATCTGCACCTTTGCTTCTCACTGGGGCTGTACCCTCAAGGGTCTGCCAATAGTACTCTTAGCTGTAGGTAACTCTTACCTTTTAAGGTACACAAATGGACTCTGAGGAAAATGTTCGTACCATTAGGGGTACATTATTGTTTATACCATGGTGAAGGTACAGCCTCAGTGACAAGCAAAGGTACAATTTTTTACGCTTATTTCTGAGAGTGTAGCCCACTCTATATTCCATTTCTTGATGATACGAGTGACTGTTTTTCAACGGTAAGTCCTCAAAGTCTTATTACAATATTTAGTTGGCACATTCATGCTTTACTCTGCCATTCTGACCAGGGAAAACGCTTACAGGTAGAAGATGGAGGTATGTATATTCATGTTTATTTTACAGAACGGCTTGGTTCTTTAGCAGTTCATTCTCATTGTTTTTTTCTTCGTTCAATTCTCCGAATATATCTTTCCCATACTAAATTAATATAGACTCTTCAGAGTTTCGGGTGCAGTTCAAATTAATTTGGCTGACATCGTTATTGGAATTGTATTAGCCTAGTAAAATAAAGTCACAGGGGTTTAAATGCTGGTTTTTGTTTCGCGCGGGTGTCCTCATAGAAAGTCCATATGTATCTGGTCCAAAGCAACCCGCAGGGAATTTAAACCGGGACAGTTCAGGGAATATTTCACTGTGCAAAAATAAAATGCAAACAATTTGAAGTTGAGCAACTCTGTCACCACAAGTCACTTATTCCCAGTAAGTCACTAATGTCCGATTGGAAACTTCGCTCCGTCCGTCTTAGTCTATTTCCCGTAAAACATCTCGATCAAAAGCTCATCCATACTGACCGTCCCAGTGATGGGTCTGAAAAACAGCTCGGCGACCACGTCGGCGTGGACGGAGCTCAGCACGGAGAGGGCGCCGGAGAGCTTGGCGAACCTGGCGGCGTCCTCCCGGTGGATCATGCCGACGTGCTCCTCCAGCGCTCGGTGCGCTTCGCTTTGCAGCCCGCAGATGTAGTGCGGACACTGGAGGCCCGCTAGATCTAAGGTGGCAAAACACAAAATCGTTATTGCGAAAGTGTCATCTATCTTTAACTAGTTAATAGGCGAATTATATCCATTATTTCATTATTGCTGTTGCTGTCAGTAATTGATATTTATTACTAATGCTGTTCTTGATCTGGCCAATTTCGTCATATTTCAGGATGACGTGTATTACTTTAAGTACTCGACCGATAATATAGCTAAAGCAGAAGTTGTGGCACGTCTTTAATCAGCTGAAGCTATTCCACTTTTGTCCGAGACGCCAAACTAACCTGGGTTGAACAGGACGGCTCCCTTCAAATAGGCGTACTCCTTGGTACTTATATCCAGTCCCCAGCATTTATTCAGAAACGCTTTAATTCGCTGGATGTCTGCTAGGGACAGTTTGTCGCTCGTGTGCTGCGGATGCTCCCGCTTCTCCTGTCCGCTGGTCAGGATCCTTTGCAGCATGCTCGGTTCGGCCGTCTCCGTCGTCTCGAAGTCGACTCTGTCCTGTGCCATGCCCAGCACCAGCAGGGGAGCCCAGCTGTTTCGGACGAGCAGCACCTGATCGTCGGCTGGCAGTTCACAAAAGCAAGGCACATTCTTGACAAACGTCAGCGTCTTGACCAGCACCGCGGACGCCGATTTGCACGTTATTTGCGGATATCGAAGCGCCACTTTCGTCTTGGAGCCACAAGCGCAAGCCTGTTGCGGGACGAGACCCGTCGCTCGCTGCCGGTCCGGCTGGGTGCCGCTTTTTAAGATGCTGTAGAGGATACTGCCGCCCCTTTTGTGGCTGAAGCAGTGGCAGCCGTCAAAGCAAGCCATGGCGCTCTACATCGGCCCCGTCCCGTCCCCCCCGTTATTCTTCTCGCAGCTCACATAAACACGGCAATTTATGTGCATATAGTCCTTTGCAGAACTTGTTTTTGACAGTCCCAGACACCTCCCACAATGTTTACCTGAGATCGCCTTAGAGGGAGCCAACTGCAAGGAAATGGATAAACCTATCACTGGCTTGCGGGGCAGTATAATATGCCCCCTAACCGCCCCCTTATGGGGAAATGCCATGGTGTGAATTCGGATTACTTTGTGCATCTTTAGGGCATTTGCTGTACTCTGCGTACGAACCTACATCTTTTAATTGATACAAACGAATTAATAGCAGATTTATTTAAAAAAAACACTGCCCAGTCAGGACATGACCAACCCTCAACGTTGAAAGGTGGCTGATGTAACGTCAGTTGTTCAAAGCTGAAAAGACGTTTAATAGTAATGTCCTACTTAATACTTTAATACTAATCGGCCTACTTGTAAATCGATCAGCGTTGACATTTTAACAAGATCTGGGTTGAGTTTCCCGAAGCCTTCTTAACGCGACGTCGTTCGTTAGTTCTGTGTTAATAGATAACGCGACGTCGTTCGTTAGTTCTAAGAAGTCTTCGGGAAACTCACCCCTGTACGTTTACACAGATGTCTAAAACAACGAAATAATTTTCTGCCTTTTAAATTATTATTATGATAGTTGTTATTATTATTATTTTGTTGACATTTTGTTATAGCACGATGTCGTCGTGATATCAACTTTTTTCTGTTTTCAGAATTCAACAGTGATTCAGCATTTGTAAAAAACAAAAAAAAAAAAATTGAAATTCCGGTTGGTTGTAGTATTACAATTTTGTGGTTGCAAAAATTGTAGTTTAGTATTTAAACAAGCCTTTAAAATCATCTAGCTCAGACTTTTATGGTAGTAGATTCCATAAAGTGTGAGAGAACCTGTGGATTTGCAGCAATCGGAGGATGATTCAGGCTGTAGGGCACCTCTCTCCAGCGGTGAAAAAAGTAGGCATACCCAATCTTCATGCTGAAGTAAAACTACAGATACCGCACCAAAATGCTACTCAAGAAAACGCCATCCAGTAAAATACCACTCAAGTAATCTCATGCATCTGATAACAGTAGGCCTATTTGAGTATCAAATGTAAAAAGGAGGCCTACTTAAGTATCAAATGTAAATTTAGCCCAACTACTGTGCATATTCAAGTCTATTGATCTTACAAAAAGCGCCCTATCCTTTGAAATTCACTCAGGAGTTTTGGGTTTGTGAGAGTTGCTATAAATGTAAGATATTATTATACTGTGCATCACAATAAGAACACAGGCACAAAAGGATAAAGTGGATATTTTCTTTTTATTCTGATAATATGCCATTTTTATATAGCATGGTCACAGTTGGAAGCCACCAGTTCTATTAAGAAACCAACATTTGCAAAATCTAAACAAACACGAAGCTACCAAGTGTACAAAATAAACCACAACCACACACTGTAAACCATAACATTAGAAACCGCCTCACTGAAAACTACTCCATAACGTGGAAGCAAAAACAATATCTGAGAAGAGCGTCAGTTTAGGGTGCAACTAAATAAATAAAAACAAGATAAGCTTAAGATATGCAAAGTCTAGGTAATTAGGTCTGTAAGTAGAACATAACGTCGCCCAAGTCACCCCAGTGACTCCTCAATACATCCGCTGCTCCATCAGCAAGTCCCTTTGGGGACACAGTTTACAGATGGGCACCAGTAGGGGGCTGCAGTTCAGAGACGTGGATTTTGAGCTGATACCATAGGCCGGGTTAGGCCTAAATGGTGTCATGGCTTGTTTATTTTTCGTTTCAGCTCTTCAGTACATTACATTGTAGCCTCACTGGAGTCTGTATTTTATGAGGCGCTAGTGGACTTGTACTCCTCGGGATTGCTTAAATGATGTCTAGGGTCTGGTGACCTTCTGCTAAGTTAGTTGTGCTGGTTTGGGCATTATTTTCCTGATGTTTCATGAACAAATGCAACTCTAAAGCTATATATAGTTGTGTTGCCCTTATTCGGTTTGCTTTTTCCCCCCCTATGTCCCAGATGACTGCACATCTGGTTGTAATCCATGCGTTTTGGCTTTCTCTGGTCCTCTGCACAAACTCCTGCTGACATCTGAGTCAGCACTAGGGTCTAGTATAGCAAACCCAGGGTGGCTCCTTCCCTCAAAGGCCCACAATCTTCTACTGCCTTTGTTTTTCTTTTAGTTTTGTTCTTTCGTTTTATTTTTCAATTGTCCACAGCTGCAGTAGCACAACTTTTAAAATTGACTAAATCAACGCATCCCTTTGTCCACAAGCAGACATCAACAAATATATTTGTCATATTTTTTGGCTCTTGCAATTTGCTGATTCTCACAAAACATCTGCTGACTTCTCTCCGTGTGGGATTTTTAATTTGTTCGCTCTTCCTCGCACACATCTGATCCAACTCTTGTTCTGTTCTTAACCTTTGCCTTGAATCTGTCACAGAGCAGTTCATCAACCATTGTCCAGGGAAAACCAGGTGCATGAAGGACTGATAGCTTAATTATCCATGTACAATTTATATTTTTTTCCAAAAAGAAAAAAAATGGCAAGACAAGCAATGAATTGGGTCTGGACTTGTAACCTTGATATGGTCTCTGTCGGTGATTTAACGGTGAAAGCATGGACCGGTGAATTATGACGTTGAGCGTGGTCCTATCAAATGTCATGAGCTTGCTGCGGAATCTCACATTGGGACGCCATTAAAAAGCATTAGGATTTCTGTGTGTCGCTATAGAACACCATGGGCATTTCTGGAGGGTAAGAAATGACAGATGCATAATCTTTCATTTTCAAAACATATTAGAATGAAATCAAAAAGAAAATAGTCCTTCTGCAATGCCTTTGTGAAAGACCCTTGATGCTAAAGCCGTGTCTCTGTTTGCCTTATTTTAGTACTTTCTGAATTAATTTGTGCTGGTTTTATTTTTTAGAACACAGAAGGTTCAGATTCTAAAAGTAGGTATTCGCTGTTTTATTATTAATATGTCTTTAATTCCTTTGTTTGTTTTTCTTTTTAAACTTGGTTTAACTCGTGTTTCAATTCAATAGCAGTAGTTAAATTATGCATGTTGAAAACTAATTGAAAGACCATCTGAGACAGTGGATCCTTGGTTCCGGTGGTTCAGGAAGTGCCTGGCTTAGAGGTCCCCATGGCGTCAGTAAACTGAGTCCTTGGACATGTTTGTTCATCAATACCGTTATGAAGCTTGTGGGATTAGCAGAGCTTCCCTCAAGGATCAGAGGTGTCCACATGAATGGAGCGCTTCTTGAGGTAGCGGAATGCTGGAAGTTTTAGAAAGCTCAGCTTACATCACGCTTGCCTTTAATTAATACTGTGTTCTCACGTTACAAAAAACTGTACTGAGCTGCAGAGCTGAGCTGCATATTGTCTTGTCTCTGGTTCTACGATTTTACGTGCATAGCCTAGCATGCACCAAAATTAGTCAGGTTTGTGGCCAGTTTTTTCACTTTCTTTAGAACTTCATACTTAGCCGATGTTTTATCCTTAGGCCTCAGACGGTCACTGATACTTTCAGATCGTGAGCGATTTCAGAAGATTTTCTAGCATAATATAAAATGTGCTCACTTCCTGGTGTGAAAAATCATACGGCCATACAAGCATCTCAAATTTTTTTATTAAGATCTTTAATGTGTTGAAGGAGCACCATCAAAGTAAATCACTGATAGAATCTTTTCAGAAACTTGCAACCTTATACTTTTGCTCATTACCCACGACTGACGGCAGGGTCAGGGGGGCAAAGATTTGTAACAAAACTTGTAACCAGGAAATCTACATTGGAGATGTATTGAACTCCGTTGTATATGTCCATATGCATTAAACACATTATTAAATGGATTACTCTTTTAAGGTGAAGGGGTGTAAAATTATTTCGCATGTTAATGGCGGCTAATTAAAAGTCTTTTCATCCTCTTCAGTAAATGTAATCAGTATTTAAGTGTTTAAATATTTTACAGTTCATATAGTCACTGCCAGCACTTTTAAATGAAATAGACAAGGGAAACATTCCGGAGTTATTACAAAACTGTCACTGGGGATAAGGCTCTCATTACTGTATAATGTATCTGTTTGCAAATTATGTTGTACTGCATACGTCACACAAATGAAAAACTGTTTTATTTTCTCGCCTTCCTTAATTGGGATTGCGGACATTGGACTAAAATGAGTCAAAGGAATTTTTGTAACTGGGACCCCAGCAACCCTACTGGTCTGCAGCCTAGTCTGTTCCCAGTTCACAGCATCATTTGCTAGGATGAGGCTTCCAGAAGTCCCAGTGTTGACTGGGAAGCCAAACTCATGTTTGATGACCACAGGAATTTAGTTGAATCCATTTCAGTCCAGTTTCTGTCCAGTTCAGTTTCTGTCAATATGGTGCTGTTCCAGGGCCATTCCAGTTAACAATATAAATGTGTGTGGAATGCATTATGAATAAACAAAAATCTCAAATACAAACATATCCAGTGGTAGATAGAATAGAAAGCCTTTATTGTCATTATACTGGAGCACAGATGCTACTTGTACAACGAAATTGCAGTGGCTACTTCTAAGTGCAAACATATACAGACATAGATGTATTTTTACAGCAAGCAAGCACGTAAATGTATGCAATTAGGCAAGCAAAAATTATCCATTTGCCCATTTTTCAATTCTTGACTTACAGGTTGTAACAGACACATGGAAGTGCAAATTGTATATATGTCCCTTCTGTCTTTTTGGCGTTAATCAGCAAGTCTGGGCACAACTGGCAGAGAAAATGACAGCAAGTAGGTGGAGCATCTGCAGCAAGAGCGAAGCAGAAGGTCAGACTGCCACTTAAAATCGAGGCACAGAGACACGGCGGGAAGCCTGCAATGATCTATTCAAAGTACTTCATCGTTCATGAGGATTTATGGACCTTGAAGAAGATGAGTCTGGAGAATAACTACTCTGTCTGTGCGCCATAGGCAAAACTTTGTTGATTTTCAGAACCCAAACCTAGATTTGTCTTTTGAGAAGAGAAGAGAATCACAATCGTAAATCTGTAGTTTTAAATACCTTTGTTTATATTCCCTAAGTACTGCTTTTGGATATTTTCATTGTTCACTTCATTTTCCACTTATACAGGGGTGCGTTTCCCAAACAACGACGGAAGTTAGCATTAACAATGCATCGTACTACGTAAGTCCACAGTATCATTACCTCCATAGTTCGAACTATGGTTTCAGGAAACACCTGCGTCGTACTTACATAGTTCGAACCACGTAAGTTGATAACTATGCTTTTGGGAAATGCACCCCAGATCTGGAAAAAATTAAGCAACCGCAGCAAAATTTTCAGTTTCACTCATTACTAAGTTTATGAGAGTGCACCTGTGTAAAATATACATTTTTTGCAAACTCCAGTCTGGCTCTTCCGGCTCTTCCTTGCTTCTCATTGATGAAGGACGTCTGTCTTGCTTTATGAAGCTTCAGTCCTGCTTCTAGGAGCCTGTCCCAGCAGTGCACTTTACCCCATTTAATATTTCCCATTCCTTTTGAAGGTAACTTGAATTCATGAGGCACTGCCAGATAAGTTGACAGTCATCTCTGGCATTAGAAAGTTGCTTCTGCCCTCTACCTGGTTGGTTTTTGGTTATTGCTTGTTCTTGTGTACTGCTGTCTTAGAAATTTTGAGTCTGGATGCAGTTTGCATAGTAATCTCATCTCATATTGTGGCAGCATGTGGAGCCTGAACATTCTCCAATGAGCTGATAGGTCCTGGGCCTCCAGCATGTTCTGGGTCTTCCCAGGAGCCTCAAGTAGTATCCTTAAGAAATGCCCGAATCACGTCGACTGGCTCTTCTTGAAGGTGCAGCTGCTCTATTTCAAGGTCAGTAACCCTGTGGAGGAACCTAGGCCAACATATCTCCCATACTTGGTCATGTTCCTTCCCCACCAGAGAAGAAACATTCCATGTTCTCAAAGCCAAGGTCTGATCCATCTGGGACCTTCCCAGGTCTGCTGCCCAAATGACTCTGCATGTGAACCCACGTTTATCCTGACAGTGATGATTAAACACAATTACTTCATGTGGGCATTTTGGCCTGAACCTGGCCCAGATACATGGGTGGCCTGGTCATCAGCTCCTGCCAGTGAACACCACCCTCAGGCTTGACTCCAAGGGTCAGTCCTGATAACCCAGTTCCAGCCATGGTCCACTTGCTATTCTAGGTACATTTCACTGGGGGTCTTTGATGAATTGTATATTTTCTGGCTCCTCCCCACAGACCTGTTTGCCAGGAGAGGCCCTACCAGTAGATCTAGCACCAGAAGACTGTGTATCACTCAGGTACAAAATCCACCCACCACACAAAGGTCACAGTCCTCAGCGGGGAGTCTGCGTATTGCTAACTTTCAAAAATGGAGTTACTGTCAAAAAAGATGAAATGTGACTAAAATTATTGTTACTCTATTGTTTGGTACTCAGGGATATGTTTCTTAAAATTACCTCATTTTGTAATTCAGGCTGCTGCTGTGGTACTTTGGTTACTGTGGTTACTGGGTTACCATGGTTACCATCTCAATTCCTCTCCCTCATCCTTCTGTCACTCCCCATAAAGAGACGCGGCCTTGGTCCTCCAGAGAGTTACAAATTGAATATTGCTCTTTTCAAGGGCTTCTGTCATCCTGTCTGGAACTTCCAGAGCTATGGGAGAGGAAATCAATAGAAAAGTATTTTTGTGTGTATGAATGCTTTTGCACGTGTGTTTGTGTGCCCTTATGCCTGTGTTTTCTTTTTCAGAAATAAACAGTGAAAAACTTTTCTTTTGTTCTCTTCTGATTCAGATTTTTTTAGGCTGGGGGTCATTATTTAACTTTTAATGAGATTAAATAGAAAGTCCCAAGAAACGGTTATGCATGTCCTGTGGTGTGTGTGTGTGTGTGTGTGTGTGTGTATCTGTGTGTATGTGTGTCTGTGACGTGTGTGTGTGTGTGTATCTGTGTGCATGTGTGTCTGTGACGTGTGTGTGTGTGTATGTGTGTGTATCTGCGTGCATGTGTGTCTGTGACGTGTGTGTGTGTGTGTGTGTGTGTATCTGCGTGCATATGTGTCTGTGTACCTGCATCTGTGTGTCTTTGATGTGTGCGTCTGTGTTTGAGTATCTGCATGTGGTTGTCTGTAATGTGTCTGTGTGTATCTGCATGTGTGTGTGTGTATGTGTGTGAGTATCCATGTGTGGTTGTCTGTGATGTGTCTGTGTGTATCTGCGTGTGTGTGTGTGTCTGTGTGTGTCTGTGTGTGTGTCTGTGTGGGTGTGTGTGCGCATGCATAGGATTAGTATACAGCTGAAGTGTTAATGTAGTACAAATTCTCCCAGACTCACCTGCACGCCACATAAATCCACTTTGCGAGCCGGAATTTGCTCACGATGCAGCCAAAGTGCAGGTGCCCATGAAGCAACTTCTCCAAGAAGAGTGTGGTAACCTACCTAGAGGCTTTCCTAGGAAGCACAGCCCTTCCGAGTGGCCACTGCGCAGACCGTGCCCCTAGCTGCAAATCCACCTGAGGCAGTGGTCGCCTTACTCCTCTAGACCCAAGGGCTTGAGTCTCCCCCCCGATACTGTGTGTTTGCACAGTCTCCCCGTGCCATTGTGAGGTTTCCTTTGGGTTCTTTGGTTTCCTCCTACAGTCCAAAAACATGCTATGGTGAATTGAAGTTGCAAAATTGTCACGCCATCCTGTTTTGTTCCCTACTTTATCCGTGTACCTTCCAGGATAGGTTCCAGACCTCCATGACCCTGCCTAAGACTAGCGGGTGTGGAGGAAGGATGGATGGATTTTACAACACAAAAAAAAATTGATCCACCCATCACCCATCCGTCCATTTTCTTGAAATGCTTCCCATCCCCCACCCCCCCTTATGGTATGTCATTTTTTTCCCGTTACGTTCATGAGGTCACCACTTTCACTGTTGCTGACGTGTGGTGATTTTGAATGACAGAGTGGCCCTTTCACGGCTGACCCTGAGCAGAAGGTCGACCACATCCTGAGCCATAGTCTTTCTCAGCACCTCTTAGTCCTGGGGGGTGACGGTGGGGGAGTAAAGGGAGGGAGGAGGGTCATAAATCCCCAGGTTATGCTGACAGGACCCAGGTACTGACACCCTCACCATTCCGTGCTGCCGCTCTCCACTGCAACATCATTTAATTTCTGTGGAAAAAATCAACACATTTTCCTTTTCCCCTGCCAGCTCCCTAACATAGTGTCTTTAATAGTGTGAGCTTCAACCAAAAAACGTTTCTTCCTGACTCATGTTCAGATCGCAATGTGCTCATTAACCAGTAAAGAGACCGGTGCCTGCATCCAGGTTCCATTTCCCCATGATGCCTCTCTTCACTCCCAGTTCATTCAGGCAGTGTGACATAATTACAAACGTTTCTCTGGCCAGAACACTTCCTGGTCATTTTCCTCAAATCTGAAAACTCAGGGATGTTCACGTACTAACTTGTGGCATTTTCACAGTTATTTTAATCATGGTCACTTGCTGATTGATTGTGATATACCCTACTTGTTCGGAAGAAATGTTTTTTTTTCATCTTGCTCTTTTCTGAATCCGTATCTGATTGGTCATGAGAGCTAGCAGCTGCTTCATCAACAGCCTGACATTAAATCATACATGCTACTTTTCTGTGTAGCTTGGTCCTTCTGTCAGTGTTTCTTAAATAGACCTCAGTGTTGCTTTCACAGTGGCAAGCCCTGTCTTTCCTGCTCTGTGAATTAGGTCATGCAGGCCCTGTTTGTAGGTGTTTGGACGTTTATAACCCCATTGAGAGCACATTGAAAACAGAACTGTATTTTCTGGAAGCGTTTGGACAATAGGTGAACTCAGAGTAACGGTGTCTGAGGATACCGCGACAAAGCCAGTAAAGTCGTGTCCTTGCCACACAACACTCCATAATTAAGAGGTGCCCCGAGTGACGGATCACAGAGGTGATTTTTGCGAAGGCCGACCGGGTGAGTCATGACGCGACCTTACATTGCTTTATGGCCTGTTGAGAGCACCCTTCAAAATTAGGCACAAGTGCTTAATTCCCCCCCCACCTCCAACATGGTGACGCAGACTGTGAAGAGAGCAGAGGATGCTTTCCTGTTAAGTGGACGCGTTCCGGCAGGTGTAGCATCAACGCCAATGAAAAATCTGCCCGTCCCATAAACATGATGGAGGAAACACCTGTTGCAGTGTACGCTGTCAATTTCCCATGCCGATTTATGTCCCGTGAAGTTGCTATTGAGACGATGGGTGAACCTGGGCACTCATTGGAAAATTAAATGGAATATCACTGTAATTTATGTCCTGTTTATTAGCTTTTATAAAATGCAGTGTGAATATACTGCCTTCGCAAGTCGAGAGTCTAGGGTCATGTTTACTTAAAAGAACTAAGTTATGGATCTATAGCATTGTCTTAACAAAAAACGCCATAGGATCCGATGGACTCCTGTCACTTATTGCCCTTAACAACATATTTTAGATCACGCAACCCCCCCAAACAAGAGCGTAGGTTTGGTTTCAACATTGATAGGGAACAAATCAGCCCCGAACCCCCCGCCCCCCTAAACACACACGGTACTCCCACAGTAATGGTCTCTGGTACTTCATGACTTTCAAAGAAAAGAACTATGAAACACATGTAAATTTAAAGCGTGACGTGTTTTTATTGACTGTTGGGAAATACCAGTAAAATATTTGTAGTGGTCACTGAGAGGTGAAAAGAAACATTATGTTTTACAAGTTAAATCACCAGCAGCCTTGGTGTCCGCTGCAGGCATGCATTAACGCCAACATTGTTTGGCCATCAGTCACACTGGGGGTTAAAATGTGCAGGTTTATTATTTAGCACTGGACCTGGTGTTTCAGTAGCCAAACTTCAGAAATTGCAGGAGAGCAAGTCTCGGGATCGTCATCTATAGGTTCTCTGAGCAAGGTCCCATGGAAGGTTTCTGGGTGAAGGAGTGGCGCTGGGCCTTGAGGCTCTCGCCGACTGAATGGGGGCGTTTTGTTCCCCTGTCCCTCAATGTCGATTCGTCCGTCATAGCACAGCGGCCGGCTCGCTCTCAGGCCCGGCTGCCGTGTCTCTCGCCAACATGATTGCAAACAGCCGTCTCACTCAAGGCCCCCATAAAACCCACGGAACTAGGATGCAAATGAATGTGCAATTAAATGGCACGTCCTTGCAGCTTCTGCATGTACCTGGATGAGTCCGGATACATCTTTTCACATTCGAGGAGAAAGAAGAGAAGGGTATTATAAAACCAGACCTTCGGAAAGCAGGGCACAGACATCAAGGAGTCCTTCGCCGCCCCCCACCCTGCTCTCCTGGTGTCCGGTATATGCTTCCACATGTCGCCATTAGGTTTTGTGTGTTTACGTGCATGTGGTCCCCACACTGTCAGAAAAAAAAAGAGTAACAATTTGTACCTTTGCTTCTCACTGGAGTTGTACCCAAGGGTCTGCCAATTGTACCCTAGCTGTAGGTAAATGTACCTTATAGTCTAATTTAAGGTACAGAAATGGACTTTGAGGAACATTCCCAAGGTACAACCAACATTAATGGTACAAAAATGTTCCACAGAGTCCATTTCTGTATCTTCAAAGGTACAACTACGTACACATAAGGGTACAACTGGCAGACCCTTGAGGGGTGCAGCCCCAGCGACAAGCAAAAGTACAAATTGGTACTCTGACAGCGCATAAACCTTTTAGGTAGGGTGGGCGGAGCCACAAATAATGTAAGTAAGGGATAATGGACTCCCAGTGAAGCTCTTAAACTAGTTTAGGATCCCAGTGCTTAGTACAAGCACTCTTACTGTTTCAGGTGTGCACAATGGCCGTGATGGACTGGCACTGAAGCTGAATACTTGACATGCCTGAGATTATTTACTGTGAAGCGGACCATGAGGAAGAGCCCGGCCCATAGGGATAACAAGGTCATGATGACCAGTTGACTGCAGGAAAGTATGGATGTTGGGAGCCGGAGTCTCGTTAGACCTCTTTCTATCTCACATATTCTGCCCCACCCCCCCCCCCTTTCGCTTTCACCTGAACCTTACTGATGTCGCAGACAGAATTTAAGAGCTTCGCCTGAATGCTACCGATGCAGAAATAAACACAAGCTGACAAAAGCTGGGCAGCCTTGAGGGTCACAAAACATACAGAAATGAACTAGAAAATCTTTTTTAAAAGAAGGTATTAGGCCTTGTTGGAAAATACGTCGAGTCACTAAGGACCTGACATCGATTTGATGGTGAGGTGGGGAGGGGGAGAGAGAAAGTAGAATATCCAGTGTCTACTAGGCTGACTTGAGGTGTTTTGTCCTTGCCTCTTTCAACCTTTCCGTTAATGGCATTTGGTACCAGGGAAATTACTTTATGAACCCATAAAAGACACTATGTGTTCTGTTGATGACTGCCTTCTGTTGCTAGGTATGGAGGAGCTGAAGTTGTTTTTGACTCGATTGTTTTCCGTTTGTCCTTGGGCTTCTTCCCCGCTGCTCTAACTTTCTTCTCTGAGGCCTCTATCTGTCTCTCTTTGGATCATGTGAAATATGCAATAAACAAGACGAAGAAGAATGTCTTAAGTCCAATATTGCCATAAATGTTACACAAATAACCACAAGATTTTGCTTAATCTAACTGGGAAGGAAAAAGAATATTTATGTGCACACATTTTGTGAAGGGGCATTTCAGTAATACTCTTTGTTTTGTGCTTGTTTTGTTTGTTTGTTCTACTGACTCAAAACTTCTGTTAAAGACCAAGGGCTGTTTGACAGTTGTGCTGGCGAGCCAAGATTAATGTTGCAACAAAATAACTGATGATTCTGAATCTCACCTACAACTATGGTGCCCAAAACTTTCCATAACAACCATATGTATTTTCTATTACGCTTCCAGCACAGCTAAACTGACTTTTACATTTTTGCCCTAGAATATGACTAAGAAACTGGTGATTTTTCCATTAAATGTGTGATGACACATTGGAATATTTCATTATTAAGTAGGTAACATAAATTCACCATGAAAGTGTATCTGGTCTAATTGCAGCTCACCAAAACCGGATGTGAAAAGTTGCCAAACTAAGGAATGAGGCATTACAGCTGTTGCTGCAGTGGACCCCTTGGCACAGTAATTAGCCTTGACCAGGAGCGAAACACACAAGAATCAAGACCTTGAGTTAGGTTTGAGGTGATTTTATTCAGCACGAAGGCCTTAGCATATATAAATGCAAGACTCTGATCTACAGGTGCTGGCGAAACTCAGTGGTGACATTCAGTAATAATCCTCTGTAATTAGCGTATATACAAGGCCAGCAAGCACAAGGCCACAGAGGCTCCCAAGGACAATATGCAGACGATGCTTGAAAAGCTTTGCTCCAGCCATCCGCAGTTAGTATGCGACCCCCCCTCCCTCCCCCTTTCCATTTGGGCTCCCCCTGTGTCCTCAGTTCCTTTTTAATGATCCAGCACTATAATTATGTTTCCATAAAATATAAGCCTTAAAATCAATAACCATTTGGGAATATATTGATTGATTTTGTGCAGTTCATCAGCTAGTTTCTTTGGTATATAATTAATGAGGCCCCAATATTAGGGCACAGGCTGTGGAGCTGCCCATGTTTGCATTGCCTCCAGCATGTTTTCTTCACAACACGGTCTGAGACAGACCTGAATGTCCGGTGCTGGTTGCTTGAGCCTGCAGTGTGCTGATTCTCCCACTGGAGGGCAGCATGTTCCTCCCTTTATACTGAAAAGACCTAAGGCTTCCTTCCCAGCATGCAAAAACGTGTATGAGTTTCTTTATCTTTCTTGAATCATTTACTTGAACCTTGCTATAACAATGAAAGTAGTTATGAGAATATGTATATAAGAGGAAAATATAATACTTGTCAAAGAAATGTTGTGTCTATATCCTGCCTGCTTTAAGATGGCGTTTCTGAACCCAATCCTCGGGACCCCCAGACAGTCCGCATTTTTGCTCCCTCCCAGCTCCTCACTAGACATTGGACATGGACTGTCTGGGGGTCCCCAAGGACTGGTTTGAGAACCACATCCTTAAGATGTAAACTCAGAACAGCCATTGCTTATACTGAGACTGTTAAATGTATATATACACACAATCATTTCACACTGGGTTGTTTTCACACCCACAAATGCTGGCTTGGTTAGAATAAAAAGTGAAAATTATTATTATGGTAAAGAGTATAATAAAACAAGAGTAGGCTCTAAACTTGGCGCTCTTTCTGTGTCTATATCCTGTTTGTTTGAAGTAACAGTGCAATTTACACTTCTGCATTTGCAAAACTGGAACTGATGAAACTACTGTTTGTTCAAAAGTATAATTTCTCCTGACTGAGGTAAAAAATAAAACACAATATTTGCAAAAGAGTGTAATTTATATTTATCAAAAAGTATAATTGATTAAAAAAAAACAAAATAATAAAAATTTTAATTAATAATAAGCATTACGGTGTGGCGGTATGGGTGCCCATCTAGAAAATGAGTTAGGTGACAGATGTTATGTGGGCTAACAGTTTCCGTCATTAAAGGGGGATTATAGAATTTATTTTTACATTAAGGAAGTGAAAGATGAAAGAACTGAAAGATTTATTTTTTGCACCTAAGGAGGGGAGGACTGCTGAGGGTGATTGTACTTAGACGGTAAATGAAAAGCACCATTTTCATTAAACCTGCCAATAACCCCTTAAAAAAGAACTGAGAAAATAACGTAACACAAGCAGCGGTTGTTACCACTGAAACGAAACACCCAAGCAAAAGGAGAACTAAAACTTGACCAGGCTTGGTTTGGTTTTAAATGGAAAGTACATTGTTTTTACAATCTATCCATGTGTTCTACTGCTTCAGGGCTACCTTTTTTCCAAGCGCCCATTGCCCTCCATGATATCATATTTAAACCACATTTATAGTCTGCTGCCTATAAATCTGTTTACATTTTCCCATAAATCAGAGCTGTTCCCCTGCTCATTCTCAGTGTTCAGAACTGCAGTCACAGAGGGCAGGTCACCCACTAATGTCAAAATACATTTTAGTTGGCAGTGAGCTTCAGGTGATTCACCCTGCAAAAAAAATCATGCTAAAAAACCAAGGTGAATCTATTTGAGAGGAAAGCAGGATTGCCCCTTGACCCAGGATCACCAGAGCTGTGCTGCCCATTACATTACTCCAGCATCTGCAGAGATCTGCAGCTGCGGTGTACTGATCTCACTGGACACTAGACCACTGGCCACCCTCAGCAGACAGCTGAGAACCATGTCCTTGGCCTTGGCGGTCTCCAGGTTCTGTTCACGAGACAGCTGTTGGGTGATCTGGTCCACGCTGGTGAGGACATGTTGCGAGGCCAGGATTGTGGTGGGCGAGCCGCCCCGGACCATGCTCTCTACCATGTGCTGCTGGTATAAGTCCAGCAGTTTCTGCTCCAGGTAGCGGTTCAGCTGTGAGTTGGAGAGGGGCTGGCTGCCCTGCAGGAGAAGGCTGCGTTCCTTGGTGCTGCTCTTCCTTAAGGCGGAGGAGCGCTGTAGGGGTCGCGGGGGGTATTCCAGCGAGGGCTGGGGTGAGGATTCCAGCGCCGGGGGGATCTCACATGACTGAAGGAAGGGACCATCAGCCAGATCAATGCTACCTCCCGCTGCCAGGTCACCTGTGCTGGCACTGAGAGGGAGTACTTGATCACCACCGATGTGCAGATCACTGTAGTTCTCGCAGATGCTCTGACAGGACGAGGGCACCAGGAACGCTTCTCCAGCAGATTTGGCTGGACTAGGGATGTCTACGCCGGAGGAGAAGTTTCTCCACAGTGGAGCAGCATCTGCCTGGACTGGGGTCCAGTGCCAATCCTTCCTTGAGGGCCACTGTCCGTTACGGCCTCCGGGACCACGCCTCCTCAGTTCTGGGGACGACTCCGCACGCGTACGGGTACTGGAAGGCTGTGATGGAAAGCTAGAGGGAGCCAGCATCTCTGCAGGCATCCTCCGATGCTGCCAGTGGTCAGGGAGGACAGACAGTGCGTCTCCGCACTCCCAGTCTTGTGAGTAGGTCATTCTCCACAGTATGCTCTCAGAGAACATCCCTGCAGAAGAGCGCACACATCGCAAACCAGATGAAAACCAAGGCAGAGCAGGTCCACACGCAGTAAACCGTCGAGAATATGTGTCGATTTATCAAACTGCCCAGCAGTCAGCTGACAGCATATTATTGATGCACCCTCAGTGTGGTTGCTAATGGTTAGAGTTAGGGTTAGGGCTGGGTAAGATTCTCATTGTTGGGATTAGGGTTTCGCCCAAAGATATAAAAGAACGGTCCCCACAAAGATATGAGTACAAACGTGTGTCTGCGTGTGTGTGCGTGGACGTGTGCTCCTTGTGTAAGTGTATGAATTAGGGCACCCGGAGGTTGCTTCAGTGACCTTGCTGAAGCAACTGCCCATTAACCGTCGAAAGCGTGACATGAGAAATGCCTTCCTTGTATGATTTAAAACTCTCCTGAAATACATGAGTACAACACATTCTCGCTAAAATAATTCAAGTCTTAAAAAAACCCTACATTTCTCATCTCAAAATCACGCGTTAGAGAAAACATTGATTAAACAGCGCTCCGTAACACGAATAATTATATTACATTTATAAATTATGAACAAATCCGTTTTCTTATGTTACACCGGATATTTAAAACGGAATCTGCAATCATGTACTACAGTTAAAGCCTCAAACATGGAACTATACGAATATTTTCTGCACTAAAATAACTACTTAACAGTATAATAATGCCGTACTGTCCGGCTGAATATCGCCAATTAAAATCGCGGCGCTGAAGTCGCTCACCTTCACTTATATCGCCGCAGGTAGCGCATGTAAGAGGACGTGTGAGATTCTCACCTCAGATCACCTTGTGCTCTTGTGTACAGGGAAGTGAGACACAAGAAATAAAGCACACACACACACACACATACCCCACCCCCCAACACACACATACCCCACCCCCCAACACACACATACCCCACCCCCCAACACACACACACACACACTTCTCAACCTTCATTGGGATACTACTTACAGACCTAATTACCTAGACTTTGCATATCTTAAGCTTATCTTGTTTTTTATGTATTTATTTAGTTGCACCCTAAACTGGCGCTCTTCTCAGATATTGTTTTTGCTTCCAAGTTATAGAGTAGTTTTTAGTATATCGTACATACCTTTCGGAATACACGCAGCCTTGCTTATCACAATAATAAACTAAAACTCTGTTCGGCGTCTTGGCAGTTAATTTGTGGCATACATTACACGGACATGCTGTCTTGCACCGTCATTTTTCAAATCCATTCCCATCTAAAGGGCCAGATACATATTTATTTTTTAATTCGGGATTTTTTTACAGTCGCTGCCCAGTATATTGGGCACATCCAGCCGCGTAGGACCAAACTTTTCCTCTAGTTTCTGAGTTTATGAACACTTACAAATTTGCACGGAGTATGCGAGCAGTTTACGAGGAAACGCACAAGCTATATCACAGTTGGGGAGCTGAAAAGTGGAAGCAGGTTTACTGAAGCCTAAAAAACAAAGCGAAACTTAAATAGTATGACTATTTTTCCCCCCAAGTGCAACAACGTGAGACACAATCGGAGACCGGAATAAGCGAAGGACAACATCAGCCTTCCCTCTACGGCCCCATCAATGACCGAACCGCAAAAACAAAGCAGTAACTGTTTCCGGCTTGAACCGTCGAAGCCCCGTCTAAATAAGGAAACTTGGCTTGAGAAGATAACTGGAAGTTTTAAGTTATAGAAAAAAATGTATTGTGGATGAAATATTTTTCTCATCAGAATGTATTGTATGTTCCTGTTTACTGACAACTATTTCTGTGATATAAAACAAAGGGGATTTCCATCCGTGTTTCATGTCAAATTTCACTTCCTTTTCACTCATAATTATAACGGCTGAAATTCGTCCAAGTCTTGCTGCAAAGCAAAATGGTATTTTCTGCTGTATGTCTTATACTTAGGAGTACAGTTCTTGCATATAGGCCTGATGTCATGCTGATCCTTAACCGAGGTAGATGACAGACAGAGCAATTAGTCACTGTGCTGAATGCAAGAACCGTAAGTCAACCATATATTTCTGCGATGATTGGCCGTTGTCTTTATGTGGCCTATACACATTGTCTTTTATACAGCAATCGCCAGCTACACCACCGCATTCCATGGACTTTAAACTCTGTGTTATTCTATGTGTGCTTGGCTGAAAACTACTTAATTGCACCAGTGTTATTCATTTATCATTGCAGGAGGTCCGTGTGTGATTGAATCAGGGTTGTGCAATTCCTTTGCATTTACCAGGTACAGCTGTCACACAACTCTTAACTGGAATTCTACCACAAAAAACGTGCAGTCTTCAGACTTATGAGCTGCCATTTTGGTCCTATAAATTTAAGCTGCAGCAGTGAAAGATGAGAAAAATCTTTTGCTTTTTTGTGATACATATTGATTTCTGTGGGATATCTCTACATCGGATTTCTGTCAGACCAAGTGAGGGGCCTGGCTGTTTTTTATGTTAATTTTTTTTGTTTCTTGCACACAAGAAATCCATGGCAAAAGTCAGGTTAGCGCATGTTTTACACGTTACCTGAGACTTCATGCTTTCACAAGAGTAAAAAGTATACCAGCCTACCTGCCATGCATGTGGGTGACATATGGCTGTCAGTGGTAGCCACTTACGATGAACTTGTCAGTCACCTAATGCACCGGCTGGCTTTGCTACCTCAACACATCCACCTTGGCTCAATAGACATCTGGTGCAATTTTTTCTCCTGCAATTGCTGCTGTTTGAATAAAAGTTTAGCAATTGCTACACTGTGGACCAAAGTCTGATGGTTATATTTTTCTGACTGGCGTTTTATTTTCTCTACAAGCATCCTATGCAAGGACATATACTGAGAAAGTTTAAACATTTTAAAATGGATATTTTTGAATGAAGTGAGCTTAAGTGCACAGAGTGCTGTAGTAGTCAGTCTGTTAGGCCTGACCGGACACCTGAGATGGAGCTCTCATCAATAGTAATGACGCTAAGGCATATAGGATTTCTGCGCTGTGTTGCCATAGAACAATCTCTAGATTGTTTGGAAAGAGGTTCTGAGTTGGTGGAAGTGCACATTACAAGTGACACTCTTAACGGGACCAGATGACTTTTATTCAGCACCATGGAGAGACATGGAGGATTTCAGCTTGTAAAAGTAAGTAAAAGGATTGATTTACATGTGTTCAATTGTTCGTTCATCTAGGAGCCAATTATGCGTTTATAATTATATGTGAAATGCAATCGCTCAGATCGGAGTTATGTTCAAAAGGATCAATGCCGTTTTCCGCCCGAACCATGAACAAAAAAATGAGGATGGTCTCAGATCCAAGGATTACCACACCGCCTGCACCGTGAAGTTGGTGCGCAGCACCTCCATGCTCATAGTGGGCGGAAGTCGGCAGAGAACGGTGGATTCCACCTTAAAACGCAGCAAAAGCACATTGTCTATAGAGTCAAGCACGGCGCTATGCTACTACCAGAGACAAGAGGACCGCATATGGTTGCACTGTCAGAATCAGGGGTGTCTGCAGTATTTGGAGGACCTGGTTGCTTTAAGGAGACAGTATACGAACTGCGTTAACAACCTGAGGAGCAACGAGAAGAAAACCACTGTCTTTCAGAAGAAGCAGCCTCCTCCACCTCCGCCAACCACAAACGACACGCAGGTATCATCGGAGGTAAGTACCGGTCTTGAAATGTACACGTGTGTTGGGTTTGACCATTAAATGCCAGTGAATATGCTGAACACGTTTAACTCTAAAAGTTTCAATTATCCAGTGGTCATAGGTTGGTCCTTCAGTTAAAAACATTAACAATGGAGCAGCACTGATCCAGCCTGGGTGAAGGGGGATTGTAGAATGTGACAACTGTCCTCTGGTCTGCAGACGTCAAGAACAAAAGGCAGGGCGCCGGCAGCCCCCAATGAGGCGGACGCCCTGCGGTACTTTGATTCTGTCATTGCAAGCTGTGACCCAGAACCGAAGCCTAAACCACATATAGATGATGGCAACGCTGATGTTGACTTTATTGGTAGGTCCCACTTTCTGTCACCTAGGATCCTTGATCCAAATGAGTGATTTCACTTAGAGGATGTCTACTGAAAACAAGGCTATTTGTGTTACACCTTTTTCTTACACAAGCTCCTAATTAAAACCCAATTCTTGCTCCAGGACATTCTGTCTGAGAGAACATTCACCTGTTTTTGGTTTATGAAGAACAATACCTAAAGTGATCAGTTTTTAAACCATTCTAGAACAAGAGTCACAAAGTGCTTCACAGGAAATAACATGTTCAAACATCAACAGTGTCAAATAGTCTTCAGATGCTTTCTGAAAATGTCCACACTGCAGGTTGATATAATGTGCATGGGAAAACTGTTCTACAACCTTGGGACAACAACAGCAAAAGCTCTGTCACCCCTGGTCTTAAACTTGGACATGGGGATGATTAGTTAATGTTACTGAGTGTGGTGATGTCTGCATGTCAGGAGGTGAACAGCTGCATTCCAGTACTCT
>JAODKC010000080.1:448910-500941 GCA_026777985.1 Mormyrops attenuatus | reverse complement strand
GAGAAATACACTAACTGCTGTGCAAATGTTAATAGTGATGTGAGAAAAGCACCAAAGTGACTGAGAAAAACTGTAATCGTATTCTACCTGTTTCATGTTGTCCTGTGCCTTCTTCATTAGTTGATTTGGTTATAGTCCACACCTGATCTTTGTTAGTCCTTGTTTTCTGTGTGTTTGAGTGCCTGCCACTCCTGCTGTCCCAGTGTAAAATTTATATTTTATTTCATATTATTACTGCTATATTTTGTTTATTAAATAGTAAATGGATTGCATTTATATAGTGCATTTTTGCTATTCTTCTGAGCACTCAAAGCGCTTTACAAATTCATGCCTCACGTTCACCCATTCACACACCAGTGGCTGCCATGCAAGGTGGTAACCTGCACACTGGGAGCAATTCGGGGTTCAGTGTTTTGCTCAAGGACACTTTGATGGGGTCAGGAGGAACCAAGGCTCGAACCTGGAACCCTCCGGTTGCCGGACGATAGCACTACCTCCTGCACCATCATCTTCATCTATTAATGCAAAATTACCATATAAATAACTGTTCAAGTATGACATAACATGATCTGTGTGACCACAGTACCTGCCGTAGCCGATATGACGCCCTAGGTGGGCAACACCAGCGGCGCCCCCCATCCAAAGCAAACTGAAATTGTCTGGTTAAGTCAGCACCCCCTCAGAAGGTGGCAAAGGTCGTCTATGTTGCTTATAGCAGTGTTTGTCAAACCATCAGGGACCCCCAGACAGTACACAGGGAATTTTGAGAGAGCAATAATGTGGACCATCTGGAGGTCCCAGAGGACTGGTTTCAGAAACACTGGCCTACAGGATTGACCGGCTTTGTGTGTGAGATTCTTTTGGCATTTACGGACTTAAATTGATAGTGTTGGTTTATGTTTGAAGAATTTACCAGTCTGCTGAATAAAACTGAATAGTTTCATCTGCGATGATAAAGGCATCTCTTTAACGCACCACAACTGAAAAGACAGGGAAAGATAAAAATTCATCTATGTACTTTATGTAAAATGTAACAATTTTTCAGTGCCTCAGAAGAAATACTAATAGACACCACAGATATATTACACCGTAATGCAGTCGGTAGTCCGGTGTGATTTAAGCAGTCCTGCCTTGAAAATGAAGGACATACATTAGACCTATATCACAGCCCTCTGTTTTTCGAAGGCGTGAATTGTGAGTCGCTGAACATTAAACTCAACATAAATCTTATTGTTTAATCGTACAAACCACTCAGATAGGCAGATCACAAATATGTTGTTATGTAACATTAAGTATTTGAACGCATATGCTAATGTCATGGAATGTTTTTTCTGTTGACTTAGAATACAACACAATGTAGCGCTGACGGGATCCGGGGGGCAGGGCGACACGTTGGACCGGTGCCAGTCCTGTAATGTTATGTGTAAGGCGTTAATTTAAATAGCTTTGAGTAGTCGTCGTCTGTCGTGTTGTCGGTGTGTTGTAAAGTAATGTCACGTGTAATATTTAATGTTAAGTGCTGTAAATAGTGGTTTGTGTGGGCCGCCTGTCCGTGGTGTGGGTAGTCGGGCTGACCCACAGGGTGGGAAGTGTATGTGAGTTAGACCGAATGGATGTACGAGTGCAATAAACGCCACCTTGTGGCTGATTTATACTGTCTTCTGTCTTATTGGTTTATAATATGACGCCCTGGCCAAATTTTACGCCTCAGTATTATACTATTAACGTATACGCTGTCCCTAGTTGTTTGTCATGGAGACTTGTTGGCTTTTTACAGTTTCATTTATTTGGAAATATTAGATCAGCCACAGTTTATTTTACTGGATGCACATTTTATGGATGAAGATAAACTTCATAAAAAATAATAACCACCATTTCTTGTTATATGACATCGTTCACAGTCTCGTGTAAAAATAATTATGTGGAGCTCAACTACTCTTCTGAAAGATTAAGGTAAAAGAAAGTTTTCAAAAATCTGGTAAAATGTAATTCTTTACGATACATTGTTCCTTTAAAATACTTTGGAAAGGAAAAAAATCTATATTCCAAGCACATTTCTTCTCAACTGTATAATCGTGCTAAAATGAACATATAAAATTTCTTATAGGCCTATGAGTGTTTTTTTTTTGCATAAATTCGTACAGTGCGTCATGACTGTCCCGTTATTGGGGTTTCAGATGTACATGCTTGCTTTATGTCTAATAAAACAGCGAAGTGAAATATAATATACACGAAAATAAGTTGGTTTGTAATTGACTGCATACATGCACATTTATACGATAAACAAAAAAACGTAGAAATTTTTATACAAGTGTAAGTGACTGTACGTATTTTGGTTTCAAAATTACAAAACACAGAACAAAATAAAAATGAATAAAATATTAATTGGATTAATAATACGTTTAGCCTTCGTAATACATATTTATAGTGTTCAGCAGTGTTACGAGTTTTGGCACCCTCTGTTGGTTACACCAAAACAGAAAATGACGGTTTGTGGAGTTTTGCTCATGGCAAGTATTTTCATCAGTTTCCCAAAGAAAACACCCATACATCAATATATGGCATATTTGATACTTTATTGTTTTGTGTACTAAGTAATAAAGAATTGATTATAAATTAGCCGCTGTTAATTTAAAGTTTTTTGTTTTAAAAAAACTTACATAGGCTAGTAGTCGAGGGGAGCGTTATGAATCACTATTAAATATATGCATATTGGGTTGAACAGACCTTGGCAAGATCAACTGGAAAAAGACCAAGGCTGGAGACTACAATGTATTTGTTCGTGGAACCTAAATTGGTGTTATAAATGAATAAATAAACAAATGTGTAAAACTGAAACTTCAGGGGGGCATTACGTTGTATACTCTGATGTGTTTTCGGATAAATCTCAAATAGGAAAAGTTAGACCGAGTTCTCTTTTCTTTTTCCTACAGGGAAATTTATGTGCACAGTCAATTGTGTACATACCCCATTTGCACGTATGTAATTTCAAATGTTTCCTTTTTATATTCAAATTAAGAATGAACTGCGCATAATTTGATTTTAAACGTGCTATGGGTACAACTTTCTATCGTCGTAATTAAGAAATATTTTCCTTAATATTCACCTCCGTTAATTTAAGGCGGCAAAAAAAACAGTTTTTGAAAAGCTTTGCGTCCAGAATCTGATAGGCGAATAGGCCTGGAAACTGGTACTAACATATAATCTGGAGCGTATTCAGCTGCGAATATAACGTATAATTCGCGGAACTACAAATAAAGTGTGCCGACTATCCGTTTGGCGCAGTTCACCGTGAGATGACTAGCATGCTGTCCAGTTGCATTGGCGTTGTCACCATTGTTCGAGGATCGCATTATTTTTAAAATATATTTTAAATTAAATATTCCAAGATTTCTGACCGAGGAGTAACAAAATGAAAAAGTGGGCAAAATGGCGGTAAATTGTTTATATCAGGTGACTGCACGTTTGATCGTCGCAAAGATATTCTTTGTTGGGATATGAACAAAAAATATTTTGGTGATTGTTTAGGGAATTCGTCGCAGAAATAAAACGGGACGTTCCGTCACGTGTCAGAACGCGACCGCTGCGCGAGCGCCAATGTTTAAAATGCGACCGTTAACGGTCCTCGTGAACGGCGCTGCGCTGGAACTGCCCCCTCCGTTTAATACAATTGGAGCCAGCTTGTGTTTTCATTTAAAAACAAAATTTTAGTTAAGCGTATAAATTATTGACAAATTTTGGTGCTTTCTGGAGGTTTTCTGAGGTAAAGTGGGGTTTCGACGTGAGCAAAGGACAATCGCTTCTGTTCAGTCGCGACGCTGAAGACGCAGATGGGTACTTTAAAATCTTTATTGCAGTTAGAGAAATGTATGAATGTGCAAACTTCTGCGTGTTGTGTTGCTGTAAACCTATTGACTTAATATTTGTTAATATCAACTTTTCGAGATTTAAAATGTTAATCAGCTACACAAAATTGTCCTGACTGGGTACGAATTGCAATGCAGTGATACTTTTTATTGATCCCCGTGTGGAGATGATAATGTAAGCTTGAGTGGACGTTTCGCTACCAATTTATTTGTTTCTGAAAGATGTGGGGGGTGGGAATTTATTGTACGTGTTATTCGGGTTATCATTTCGGCTTAAACTTGCAAGCTTTGGTTTTGTACCATGTACCTCACAGGTGAGTCAGAACTATTTGGGGTATTTTAAGTTTGTTTGGAGTTTATAAATTACGGTTAAAATGTTGGATATATAGTAGGCAGTGTAAGAACCAAAGGTGCGTTCGTATCTATTTGAAGATGAATCACAGTGTATATTTTTCTTATTTTCAAAAGAAATGTATTATCAGAATTAAACGGAACCGAAGGCGAGCGCTGTGGTGATGGTACGCACGGGCATTTTGCAGTTTTGTATTTTGTTTGCTCTTAGTCCTTGTATTAAAATACAACGTAATTATAATATGAAGAAAATACACGACATTGAAATCACCGTTGTTTTATAACCTATTTTACATTAAAGCTGGCCATCACCGAATAATTTGGTTTGCTTCTGGAACATGGCGGGCGTTGAGCGTGGGATATAGTTCAGCGGGTTTCAAACTTTCCTAAACCAGGGACCCCCAAATGAAAATGTACTAGAGCTAGGGATCCCCTACCACGCACCAACGTAAGGCAAGTGAAAATTGCTTGGGGTACGTTTCCCTTAAATATATTGCCATCGCGTAAAACGGATGATAGTAATATCAGTAATTTCAATTTACTGTACGCGTCTACGGACCTCCTACAACTGTTCTATGGACATCCAATGGCTTGCGTACCCACGGTTGAAAAAGCTTCTACAAAGGGTGTGGATTATTGTAAAAGCGAGTCGGGCCCATCATATTCATCGTGATCAAAGGGAAGAAACTTCCCCGACGTAGTGACTTTATTTCTTTGTGATTTGCGTTGTTAAACGATGATACATCGTCAGGGGTGGGTTCATCCGATACTATATCCTCAAATATTAAAGTAGTTCACACAATTTGTTTCTGCCCTTTGCTACAGTATCTCAAAACTTCTCAAAACAGAAATTATTTAGTTAAAATTATGCATGACCACGAGTGATATGTTTTGTCAGAAATTGGGTAATCTGAAAAAAACAGCGTAATCTAAACAGACAATTGTAATGTGGTCTGTGGCATTTTCTAAGAAACCGCGTTGAATGTTTTCATCGTCATCGGTGTTAATTCAGGAATAGTGGCAAATATTCTTAATGTGTTTTGTCACTAGGAGGCGCCAAACAGTTGAAAGATGTTGAAGGGGAAAATACAGAAGTACGGTAGTTGTAAGTTTACGTATTTATATATTGCAAAATATGTTGTCAGCGGGAAAACTAGCAATTAAAAATCAATTTTAGTGCTTTCGCTCATTTGGTGTTTATTGGTGTGGCATGGTGGAGATTATTTAGTGTGCAGGTCGAAGACCTGCCCGCTGTGATTTATTTCCTTCCATGCATATGTTAATAGCCTCATTTGTACGTAGTTTGGACTGAAGTGTCTGCTAAATACGTAAAATGTAAATGTTTTGTGTATTGTATGTCTAGGCTCAACAGGAACGATCCATTACGTAAATCCTTGCAGTTGCGATAATGCCCATAGGGGGCTGTAATGTTCAATATTCAAGACTTTTAGCTTTTGTGGTTCTGAAAGCAAGATGCAATGTTTTCAGATGACGTGTTATTTGCCTAAGTTTGTTCTCTTATTTGTTTAACTGGCCATATTTACCGTTGTAGTGATTTTTGTGCTACATTTTAGTCCTGTTATCCTTTCATGATTTGTGAAGTTTATGCCAAAAATGTGCAACTAAAAGAAATATCATTGACAGGTGCAAATTAATGCTTATACATGATATTAGAGTATTTTGTCTTTTTATATGAACTCATTGGTCTAATTTATTTGACCCAATGATAATTATTGTAAAATTCACATGAAGCAAGCAGATTACTTAATCTGAAGGTCACCTGCGTGTGTCTCATAATGATTAGCCATATTATTGATTGGAAGAGTTGAAGATTGTAAAGAGCAGCGGAAATTCCACACATAGCACTCTGGAATTTGAAGTATTAGGTTGCAGACAGAATGTGTTTGTTGTTGACCATCTTTGTTTATTTGTTTATTTTTTTACATCCTTAGTTCTTGATCAACTGAACTGGTCACCTTTTTTGTTGCTGGTGTCCTCAAATGACCAAGTGTAGTGCTGCACCAGGCATCTCGTCTGGCAGGCAGTTTTCTTATTGTTTGGAGCTTCCTGTGATTAAATACCCAAATCCAAGAGTTATGTACACCACACTTTCCTCTGAATTTACAGGAGGCAGGGTGCCTCGCTGGCCCCATATGTTTCAGATGTCATTCTGGTAATTAAGAAAGTTCATGTGATTACTCACTGTTGTGCTCAGACTGGAACCTAAAGCAGTGGGGACTGAAGCTGGGGGATTTCCTGGATGATTGGTGGGAGAAACGGCAGACCAGGCTCTTAAGCTTAGTCAGTATTTTAGGGTGATTTGCTAATTAAGAAACTTGTCCAAGCACCATACATTATAGTACAATTTTAAGGAATTACTGTTTAGATTCTGTAATACAGAGTATTGTATTGTAACATGTGGTAGGTTTAGTCTTTTGACTAATTTCTTTGGTCTCTACATGTTGTTGTTTGTTTTGTTTTTTTTTGCCCAAGCAAGAATGTTAAATATCGGATTGCTTAACTTAATGCACAGTGGCAATATCCCAACAAAAAATGGACACCATGGGTTGATTCAATGCAGCCGAAATCTTTATTTTCTACGTCAGTTGGATTATTTCAAATTTTATGCAGTAGCCTTAATGCAAAATTGTTTCAATTACTTTTTTCCCATCGATCTACACTCAATACTTCATGATAACAAAGCAAAAACAACACTTTAGACTTTCTTGCAAAAGCAAAGATCTCATGGACATAAGTATTCAGACCATTTACTCAGTATTTAGTTAGCGATTACAGTCTCATGTCTTCTTGGGTATGATATGACAAGCTTTGCACACCTGGATTTGTGGATTTTCTGCCATTCTTCTCTGCAGATCCTCTCAAGCTCTCATTTTGAGCAGGGTCTGTCATTGGACAGTAGGGATGTAATGGTACAGTTTTCTCATGGTTCAATATGTGTCAGTTTTTGAACTAAATTAAAGGTACGATTTTGTTATCTTTATATTTAAAATAAAAACACATCACCTTTTAATTAAACTACAAACTCTTTATTTTTCCATATAACAGCCCTCCATTCAGAATAATGGCAGCATGACTAACTAGGCCTAGGTTATGTCTCTACCATATGAAATAAAGGAGAGAAAAACATAAAAATTAAAAGTGCTTCTTAACTTGTTGGTGTGTTGTCTACTATTTTAAATTAACAGTGTACCTAGTATGAACAGTAGCTGTACAGGCAATATTTAATTTTTGGAATACCAAATCTGGTCTTTATAAAGAAAAAAATGATTTAACAAGAATATATACGAAGTTAAGCATATCACTGTTAAAAAGCAACACAGGCAGTCACAGCACAGTAAGTGTAGATCAGGGGTCTCCAACTCCGGTCCTGGACAGCTACTGTCCAGAAGGTTTTCTATTCTACCTGGCTTCTGATGAGCTACCCCGGTTCCTGGTATTTACCTGAGAAATGGTGTGACTCATCAGAAGCCAGGTAGGATAGAAAACCTTCTGGACAGTAGCTCTCCAGGACCGGCGTTGGAGACCCCTGGTTTAGATAGATAATCAATATTATGAACTCAACAACCCAAGAGAACACAGAATGTTTTTGATGCAGCAGACCCACATAAAGGGGGGCAAAAAAACCATATTGTGGTGAGTGGTCCATCCCTCCATTTTCTGAAACCGCTTAATCCCAACTGGGGTCGCGGAGGACCGGAGCCTATCCTGGGAACAATGGGTGCAGGTGGGAACCAACCCTGGGCAGTCACCAACACAACGCAGTGGCAAGTGGTTGAGTCGTTTTAAAAAAGAGGATGACAGCTCTTATAAAACTAAATCCTTTATTAACATCCACTATTGATTTAATACTAGCAGTAGCACAGACAAGGAAACCAACAGTTTACAAGTCACTCACGGTTACACACTAAAACACACATCCCATGGCAAACGTTATACAGTTATGACATTTACAATTAAAATAAATACACATGTTAATTTACATCATTTGAAGATAAGTGTGGTGTCCTGGTCAACCGCACTGTGTCCAATTATGTCAGCCAGTTGTCGACAGTGGGTGGGATAACCAGTTCTGTAACATCGTATTGCTGAAATGATGTAGATTCATTTTGAAGTATGTGACTACCTTCTGCCAAGAGATGGATAATCTATGCTATATGCTGTTGTATAACATTGAAATTCTAAAATGACCCCAGTTTTTTAGATGTATTTTTTTGGGGGGGGGGGAACACACCATCTTATATTCCCACCAGCACATATAGGAAAATGATGGGCATATCATAATACTGTGGTTCACGTGTGCATATTGAACCGTCAGGGGGGTACTGTTACATCCGTAGTGGACAGAGAGTTTCAGATCTCTCTGGAGATGCTCCGTTGGGTTCAAGTCTGGGCTCTGGTTAGGCCACTCCAGGGTATTTCACAGAATTGTCATTAAGCCACTCCTGCGTTGTTTTTGCTCTGTGCTTAGTGTTATTGTTCTGTTGGAAGTTAAACTTTTGGCCCAGTCTGAGATCCATCACATTGTGGAGCAGGTTTTCATTAAGGATGTCTCTGTACTTTGCGCCATTCAACTTTCCCTCAACTCTGTCTTGTCTCGCAATCTTTGCCACTGAAAAACACCCCTCATAGCATGTTGGTGCCACCACCTTGCTTCACCATTGGGATGTTATTACACGGGTGAGGAGCGGTGGTTGAATTCATTCTGACATGACGCTTAGAATTGAGGATAAACAGCGCTATTCTTTGTTTCATCAGACCAAGGAATTTTTGTTTCTCACAGTCTGACAGTCCCTTAGATGACTTTATGCAACCTCCAAGTTGGCTTCCGTGTGTCTTGTACTGAGCCCAGATTGGTGGACTTTTGCAGTGACTGATGTCCTTCTGGAAGTTTCTCCAGTCTTTACACAGGATCTTTGGAGCTGAACCAGAGTGTCCCTCAGGTTCTTGGTCATGTCTCTTACCAGTTTTCTCACGTCTTCTCCCCCAATTGCTCATTTTGGAATGGTCTTGGTTCTTCCAAGCATCTTCCATTTAAGAATTATGAAGGCCACTGTGCTCTTGGAAAAAGAAAGATTGTATCCTTCCCCAGTTCTTTGCCGCCACAGAATTTTGTCCCCACGCTCTGCAAACAATTCCTTTGACCCTCATGGCTTAGTTTTTGCTCTGTCAGCCATGGGACCATCATATAGGCAGGCGTGTCCCTTTCCAAATAATGTCCTATCAAGTAAATTAACCATAGGTAGACCCCAAAAAAGGTGTACAAACATCTCAAAGATGATCAGTAGAAATGATGATCAGCTAAATTTAAAGTGTCATAAGAAAGGGTTCGAAAGCTTCGAACACCTGTTAATATGATATTTCATTTTTTTTTTATTTTTAATAAATTTCCAAAAAGTTCTAGTTCTTTTTACACTTTCAATACACTGTGAATTCAAACTTTTTTTACTTCTGGGAAAATTTTACAAATATAACTATGGAAACTTAATTATATACTATTGATGGAATACAAAGAAAGTAAAACTGCCGTCATTGAAACTTACCTCTGAGGTTTGACCATTGTTAGTGTATCTTGCAAAAATGTATCTTAGTGGAAAGATTCTTAACCATTAGAGATATGATATATGAAACGTCACTGTATCTGTGATTTCATTCCACCAGGGTTAGATGAGATAAGAATTAACTTTATTAATCCTGAGGAAAATACTTGTGCCTTTCACATGCTCAGTGCAACAAAAACAGAAACACTAGGTGGGACGCAATAAGATAATTATGTCGTTATTGATCCTTGCTTCTTACCATGCTTTTGGGGGCTGCCACTGGGTTGCGCATCTTGCAGAGCCACACAATTCACTCACTTGGCTGCATGCCTCTATCAGAGATGCTAAAATACATCTGTCATGCTGCTGCCTTTTGTTGCTACAGACTTTCGACACCATGTACAATGGACAGTGGTTTGTGTCAGATGGTGTATAATTGAACTGCTTCCAGATGACTGCACTTGTTGACACATGTGCTGCCCTCTTGCTACTGTGTGTTTGTGTCCGGAGGGTGGGGTGGCTTGACAGAGAGTGGGTGCAACGTGCTGTAATTACCCAGATTAAAGTGAATCACAATTTTTATTTTTGCACACTGCTAAACCAAAAATGTGAATTGATGAATAAAATCTATTTTTCACCCAACTCTGCCGTTCAGCTATTGCATAGCATTAGGGCTGGGAGATATACAGATGCTCCTCTACTTAGGAACTTTCAGACATACGAACAAAGAGGATCTTTAAGTCCAAATTGTGTTCACTGGGCTCCCGTTTCTTGCCCGCAACATAATTTTTTTTTTTCTGCGCTCCAGTTCCGCCTAGTATGACTTCTGGCCGCTACTCCCGCTGCACAGCAGCGTAGCGTGCATACTCCCAGCATCCTAGTTCTTTGTACTTGCGTATACCCTTAAAATGATGGTGAATAACGACTTACGAACATTTCAAGTTGCGAACAGTTCGGAACGTATCTCATTCATGAGTAGAGGAGCGTCTGTATTGAGTTTTTAAGATATATTGATATATTTTCATATGAGATATAGGATGAGACAATATTGTTTATATCGATATAGTTTATGTTGCTTTAAAATTATGCTCGTAGTACCGCCAGTTCGCCTACTTCTACTCTGTCTCTCACACAACTGCACCCTGCCTCACTGCCTCACTGCCTCACCCCTCCATGCAGCAACAATATGGAGACAAACACAGACAATGAGGCAAGCTAGTGAAGAGGAGCTGGTTGGTAAAACTGTATATGCCAGTAGTTTATTTTTGAGCCATTTTTTCATGTCCATGTACAGCTGTCTGTTAATAAAAGTGCCTATGTGATATTGAGGACTTTCGGTTCTGTCTTTTAGTTATTAGTTTATGGGAAAAACATAGTTATGCATCGTATATCACCATCCAGCTAAAAAATACAGCCCTACATGACGTCATGGGCTTAAAGTAAGATTGTGCTGCAAAAGATTATTGTAATGTTTGTTACAAGTCAGTGAAAAGATCCACATATTACTTTACTCACTGAGCAGAAGCTGTGTCGGGTTGGGTGGATAATGAAGCACAGGAAAGGCAAGCAGAGTTCAAAATAAGCATGGCCTGTGAAAAAAGACATAAAATATATTGTTGCGATTGCCATTATGTTTCTCCTTGGTCTCCTACCACAAATATTAATGATTGTCATTCTTTCTTTTTGTCTTGTAGTTACCAAGAACAATTTTATGAATTGGACTGATAACCTAAGGATCAAATTAGCTCTCTCTAGTGTTTTGGAAAGGTAAAACTGGAAGAAGAAAAAAAAAAAACGAAAACGTGGATTTCTAATCCTTCATTTGGGCAAGCTGTACATGATGACTTGCAGTTTGGTATTAACTTTTGAACACCATAGACCTATATTGATCCAGAGATGTTAAGTCCTCCCACCACATTAAGGCAGCCAGCAACAATGCTACTGTTTGGATAACATCTGCAGCCCCTCACATCTTTCTCATCCTGTGCAATAGTTCCCTGTCCACAGCACACCGTTGACACAGCAGGAGTGAGAGCCAAGTGCCACATCTGTGTTTTCAAAAGTGATTTTTCCCCGCACTCTGCAGTTGGTCTTATCTGTTGGTCCTAGTGGGACAGTCCTCAGTGGCCAAGGAATAGACAGTATTTGTGGCCCTATTACAGTGAAACAGAAGAACAAGGTAGATTTGCAGTCGGCAGCCACTTTCAGAAAGTGATATGGTTTCAAAAACCAGAAAGGGAAAGCAAAGGTTGAACAGGAAGTGGGACCAAAGGGAAATGAAACATAAACTGTCACAGATCAAAATGGAGTCCGGGGGGAAGTGTTGACGTTTGTTACCGAAGTGGGGGAGCATACGGTTTGGACAGCTTGTATTAACTTACAATTTACTGATTTTCATTCCAGTGTGTGGAGGTCTGAGAAAATCTACTTCAGTGGTACCGTCATACCACCAAGGCGGCTGAGTCATAAAAGATTTTGTTTCATGCGGCACAGCAAAACTATAGTTCAACTAGAGCACCTACAACAACGGGCACCTTTGGTCCGTCTGGGTTTTCTGCAGTTCGCTAGATGTGCTGGAAAGGCAAGGGCCCAGTGGCCCCTATTCTGTCACTATGAAATGTGATATCATGATTTGGATGTTGCACTGGTGTTACACATAGGCCAAATGGCAACAATGTTGGGTATTTGTTTTCAGGCTCCCATTTTCTGACTGATGAAACCTATATCTTCCTCCACAAATAGCAGATTTCACAACTGATGGGTCTGGTTTCAACCTTGCTCATAAGCTAAGAACTTTCATTCAGCTAATTACTTAACACACACACATTCTATTTTTGTTCCTCCATGTTTTTCACTCTAGTGTAGCACAAAATCTGTACCTGTGGAGGAATTGGGAAATTTGACAATGAGGTAGATTTCTGGTCCAGCCCTGCGTAAAAGATTCTTGTGCAATTCAACCCAGCGTTATACTACTTCAGAAATTAAGTACTGATGGAGCAGTGAAAGGGGAGCTGCCACTGTCTGCCAAATTTGTTTGTGTTTTATTCATTTCATTGGTAATTTTAAGTGCTTTGTGTCCCATGCTACATAAAAATGCCAGTTCAAATTATTCTCTTTATAAATTGGTTTGGTGGGGGTTCCCCCCAACCCCACCCCAAACAAAGTTAAAGGTAATAGTTTAAATATATTCATAGGACCTTTCTTCCAGCAGCAAAGTTTTAATAATCATAGCCTTTTCAATGTAAGTGATTTTTGTCCATTACATAATGAAGAGAGCGCATTGACTTTCAGCAATCCATTTCCAATAATGTTTTTCCCTCTTTTTCTCTATCTGGGCAGCCAGAGTCAATAGGGTTTTTGAAGATCAACACTTACATTGCGAGGATTGTGGGTCACGGCCATTGATGTGCTTGTGTAAAGCATTAGATAAAGTATAAGGGTCAGTATACTCCTGAATCTGTGAAGGTGCACTGTTAAAGGTCATAATGAAAGATTGCTTCCTCCCTTGCTCCACCCAGTCTCAGGCAAGTTAGTTTACAGTATCCCCAGGGAAAAATTGGAACATAAAAATGGAAATACACAGTTTAAAGCTGTGTTTTTAATTTGCTGCCACATGGTTCAAATTAAGTATGTATTTATTGGGGCTGGTAAGTCGCCATATTACTTGAGGGAAAATGGACAGATATTTAGAGGACTGGTGAGAGAATAAGGGGCCCTGTATTGGCAAGACAGGTTCTCTATGTCTTAAATGTTGCTCGGAATTTTTAAGAAACATTAAGTGGTTATGCTTGTTTTATGCTGTAGTAAATTAGTGGAGAAATTACAGATGGTAAATTATTTCTGATGACTATTTTAACTGTAGCTGAATAGAAAGGTCTCTTAATTCACTGGGAAGAAATATTATTTAAAAATTGGCGGTTTTGAAGGTTAATTGTATTCTTAATTGTATTCAGCTCAATAATTCAAAAAGTATCACAAATCTTTTTCAAACTAAGTTGACTTTCAATTGAATCAGCAGCATTAGGTGGCATGAAGGAAGGAAAGTGCGGTTGCAGAGGACATTCAGTTTTATTATGTTTTCTATGCTTCTTTTGGTGATTGCACCAATGTGCTTTCTGGTACAAGTTGTATTGCCAGTTACTGCTTAAATGAAAATTGAAAATGTGTATTACTGTGATATTCTGTATATAGTTCTTCTAATTCACTTTAAATTAAGCTACTTTTACATGATCCTTAATCAAGGTGATAAATCTTAAAAACTTTTACATTTAAATGTTTACTAGATCTTACATTTTTTGAGGTCATCAGCATATTTTAGTCTGATGTTCAAAAATATTTAATTTGTTTAAATGTGACTGCCTCTAAAGGGGTATACTACAAAGTTGGTTCATCCAGATTACATGGTTTTTAACACCAAATTTTGGTTATGGTTAAGAACAGGGGACTGACTGCACAATTTTTTTTGTTTGTTTATTATTCACACACCAATTGTTGGACCTTTTTAAATACAAACTTGAATGAAAAGTGGGTATAGTCACTGTAGTATAAATATACAGTTATCTATTCTGGTAAAGCATATTTCTGCTTACAGTTTGGTCTTAACTTTGGCTTGTAGTGGCATTAAAAAGGTCTTAAAAGTCTTAAATGTCACATCAGGAGGCAAGCATCCTGTTAATTATATTTTTAGTTTCCATTTGCATTTTTATAGCAGAAAAAAATCCATGTTTGTAGTATACTCTTTATGGATTAAAAGGATACAAACCTGAACATGAAAAAGGGTAATGAGCAATGCCTCCATGTAACTAGGAAAGTGGTGTTCAAGACTATAAGAAGCTATGCGGGTGGGGTGACAGACAGGCTGAAGGCTAAAAGCAAGTGGGTTGGCCTCTTTTATGTGTCACAGGTCCAATTTGTACAGTAATTGTGAAAAGAATCCTGATGACTAAGGTCAGCTGGAACTAATGAAGATAATTGAAATGTGTTCCAAGAGCATGAACTGAAAACGGGAACAATGACAGGTTTTTAGCTGGAATAACCATTCCTATCTCTGTGCTTGTATGCCATGCTAAATACTGTGTATATGATGCATCATAGATCACTTGACTTTGTGCTGGACTTTGTTAGTTTGACTAGCACTGCAGTCCCAATAATGTTCTTAGCCAAAATCCTACATAAAATAATATAGTTGTGTAAGTACTTTAGCTGTATTTTGTTTCTGTGTTGATATTTATTTATCCATTCATCCATTTTCCATAACCACTTTTTCTATTCAGGCTTGTGGGGTGTTTTAGGTACCAGCCCATGGGCCAGTAAACAAACTTGGGGCCTCACAAGGTTCGGATGCACGTACTTTATTGTCCCTGTAATCCCTCTTCCAAATGCCAATGGGCCCCAAACCACCAAATGTAATTTTAAAGAAAAAAAAACCCCACAAAAACCAAAGTATCAACCTTTTAACTATCACAAAATTATCCCACAATCAGTTACTGGGATTAAGTCCTTCATCAGGACTAAAACAACACCCTGCCCTCTGCCCCTGATTCCGGTCTCTCTCTCGTAACCTGGTGTAGCTTCCTTATATCCTGCTGGACCAAACCATATATCATTGATGATACATTATCATTGATGTACCAATGGGCACATCAATGATAAAGATCCTACACAACTTTTCAAAACATCAACTATGCCCCCCATAAATATATTCTAAAATTGACCAAACGCATTTTATAAATGTCAATCATAATAAATTCACAATGAATAGACTGCTTATTAATACATACCTTAGTACAAATTGTCATCGTCAAAATGTCATATGGGAAATCCCATTACTACTCTGCAGGTCCCTTAAACTACATTACTCAGTACCCACCTGGGCTCGGGTCCTTTAACTAGTTACCCTGCCCTCCTGCTCTCCAGAGAATGGTAAGTTGAAACTTTAAAATATACCCACTTCCTCAATCTCAAAACCCATATTCTAGTTGGCCACCTGAAATATGCCACCAACAATAAACTATATTATGTCTATAGACCTACCAAGAATTTGAGTGCCAAACATCAGCCTGCACTTGTGTATTTGTGTGCATGTAACGGGCAGGCCCCATTACATGGGGGGTCCAGAGCCTATGGGTTCAAAGCAGGGAACAACCCAGGATGGGGTGCCAACCCATCACAGGGTGCACTCACACAAGTACACCTATGGACAACTTAGTAACTCCAGTTAACCTCAGCATTGTCAGGGTCAGCTCCCATCCATTCCTGCCCTTCATGTCTCATCCCTGTTCAGCCAGCAGGTGTTGCTGGCCACCCTGTTCCCTCCTCTGTCTTCCTATAAACCCTTGTGTATTTTCCCTGTTTCCAGACTGCTCCATGCCTCAGTGGGTTGAGCATGTGGCATACAGGCTGTAACCTTCTGGTTATGGGTTCAAAGCCAGCCTCATGTGTTTGTATTTATTGTTTATTTCTTATTAGCTATCTTTGCTTCCCTGTTTTAGTTTGCCCTGCTTGTGTCCTGTTTGATTTTGTTTATACTTGTTTCTAATCTTTTTCTAGTGTTAGCCCTCTTTGTTAATGTTCTGTAGTTCCTCCTCTTGTTAATCCTAAGTTATTCCACCTGGGTCTTGTTGTTCTGCTTCTTTTTTGATTGGTTGATTTTTGTGTTGGTCTGCACCTGATCTTTGTTAGCCTTCATTATCTGAGTATATACAGACGCTCCTCTACTTACGAACTTTCAGACATACGAACGAAGAGGACTGTAAGTCCAAATTGTGTTCACTGGGCTCCCGTTTCCTGTCCACAACATCAATTTTTTTTCTGCGCACCAATTCCGCCTAGTACGACTTCTGGCCGCTACTCCCGCCGTGCAGCAGCGTAGCGTGCCTATTTCCAGCATCCTAGTTCTTAGTACTTGCGTATAACCTTAAAATGATTTTGAATAATAACTTAGGAACATATCAAGTTCCAAACGGCTGCTCGGAACGTATCTTGTTCACAAGTAGAGGAGCGTCTGTATTTGTGTCTGCCTTTGTTCTGTTCTTGTCAGTCATTGTGAATGTTACTGTGTGTTTGTTGTGCTGTTCTATTGCCCAGTCCTGGGGGGTATTCCACAAAGCAGGATTAAGGGAAAGTCTGACTTATTTTGTCAAGTCTGGTTCATTTAAGTAGGAATTCCGTTCGATCAACGTGTCGTAAATGAATCCCTGCTGGGCTACCATGGTAACTTAGGTGCGTGAACAAGTCTGCTCCAGACCAGGTTAACTGTTTCGCTTAGTTACGCGTTGTCTCAAAGTACATCCAACGTACCCATATTACAAAGGTCAAACATGAAATGCAATGACTGAAACTGGAAAAAAAACTGTTAAAATAATATGAACAGGAAGAGATATTTATATTTTGTTTAGTCACCGTGTACTTTGATAGTTTATTAGTAAAATAGCACAGACAAGACATGCTAATTTGTGCAGAACATTTCACATGGATGCGATTTGAAAGTATTTTACGGAGATCAAATAATACAGAATAACATTATACAGTAAGAATGACACATGAACTCAACCCAGAAGATTCCCTGTTAGCTGCAGGGATCAAACCAGCAAGTTTTGTGGTGTAAGGTGACAGCATAACCCACTGTACCACCATGCCACTGTACTAGGCGCTTGTAACATTTACGTAACTTAACCATTTAGTCTGTCTGCAATTCATTGCCAAGCCAATTCCCTGGCTGTATTTATGGCCACAGTATTGTCTTTTTTAGTGATTACATCTTTGCATTTTTCATACAGCTGTCAGCAGCGTTTGTTCTGTGGCTGGAAAAAAACACCGCTCTCATTTTACACGCTTTCCAACTCGTTTGATCAATCTATCGTTCATCCATTCATCTGGGCTTCTTAAATATCTTGGGTGTGCGCACTATGTGAGACTATGCAAGTCTGTCTTGTATGAGCCTTGATTAATTAAAGTTAAACTGCGTTAGTGGAACAACATGAGGCTAAGTTTAGAGATGGCGCTAGTTTGAGTCTGACTTTTTCAGGAAAGTCAGGCTTTCTTTAGCTACTTTCATGGAATACCCCCCTGTTCTCTGTGTTTTACTTAGTTCTATAGTTTATTCTATGGCTCATAGTTTATTCCTTAGTTCTTCCCCTGTTAGTTTCTGATCCATCGTAGTCATTTATTTTGTGCCTTCCCTGTTTTGTTAATAAACCCCTTTTGTCTCGGAACCATTACTGGATCGTCCACCTTTTTCCCCACCTGCACCATACCATGACAAGGATATTTTTTTGGACTGTGGGGGAAAACTGGAGTACCGAGAGGAAACCCCATGATGGCTGGCACAGGGAGAATATCCACACACCGCACACAGAGCCAGAGATTGGTCCCAGAGGTGTGAGACAACAGTGCTAACCATTGTACCACTCCTATATTAATTTATCCTTGGGGAAAAATAAGATTTGTTGTGTTAGGTGTGAGTGTATAACAAGCATCTCATTTATGTGTCAAAAAGTGTGTGATATGTAGATGTGGCACTATAGTTTGGTTTCTAGCATATGGCTATGCTGTGGGAAGCAACACATGACAAATTGCCATTTGTTTTTTGTGAACAGTTCACAAGTGAATAACATGTAGTTACCTTATTTCTGAGTGCATTCAATTTTCAGTGTTTTTTTTAAATAACATTTTTTGCGTTCTTTGTTTGTAATCATACAATCCAAATTACTACTATTGTAATGAACATTTGCTGAGTCTGAAAATAGATGGGGAGAAGTCTGGAATCCTAGGATTACATCATTATCCATGATGTCATCCTGTGGAGTGACTCTGGCACGTATGTGCAACAGAATGAAGTCACACTTGGTTGTCTTGCTTTAACTTGCTGTGTATAATTAACAGCAATACTATTCTCAAACCACTATATTCCAATTGTTTCATTAATTGTTCATACTTCTAGATTTACGATTCAATCAATGATACTGCTTTGGGAAAGAACTTCAATGACTAAATTGCTATCAGTCTCTTAAGCTAAATCATAACCCGCTAAAAGAAACATTTACACATACAAAGATGTTCTTGGTCTTGGCATCTGTTAGATCCAGTTATTCTAGTTTTTTCCCCAAAAGCTTTTCATTGTACTTCAATTTAAATGTCTACATTCGTAACATCAATATGCTTAAGTTTTACAGGATGATGTTTGTCTGATGTTCCATATTTAAGGAGCATAAACATATAAATATAAAGTAATGGCACAATTATCCATAATATATATTTTGGTGTTGGGGAATTTACATCATCCAGATCTTGTACGCGTAAGATGCAGAAATGAGATCAGTGAGAGAAATGGGACCTTTGTGATTGAGTAGCATAAAGCCCAGCCGGGGTGCAATGTAGTCTATTCTCTGTTGGGAGAGTGATTGGGTTGTGTTGAAAATGAAGTGGTATCGGCCAGCTTTTTCTTGTAAAAACCCTGGCAGCACAATTCTGAAGAAGTAGCCTAATTTTTTGAAAGTATACAAGGAGAGAGCACAGAAAAGTACATTATCATACTCCAGGGTATTTCAGTTCCTGAACCAGGTACCCCCAAATGTACAGCAGAGTTGTGGACTGCTGCCACACACAGAGTCACACAAGAAATAAAGGACCAGGGGGTTCCCTTGAATATTTTTATAATTGTGTAAATGTCTCACTTAATTGAAATCTGAATGTCTGTGAACTCCCAGTTGGAAATTCCAAACTTATTTTAATCAATAAGTCCTGAAGCTTTTTGCAAAAATAATTTATAAACCAAGATTGGAGTCTTTGGACAAGGGGTTACATTAGTTATAATTCAGGATGGCGATAGAGAGTTAGAGTTAGTTTAGCAGCAGGAGAAACAGGATCTGTTCCAGCAAGAAATAAAGGTAAAATTGAGTGGGACATATTTCTTTGCTGACAACAGCATGTTTTATTGAGTCTGTTAATGCTTGTGAGTTGCTGGCTGCAGGTGTTGAATTGTGCTAGTCTTCCTGCAAACGCTTTCTCCAATATGGCTTGATTCATAAATTTGAAAGTCTTTTTGTTGTAAACTCAGAAACTTCTCACTGAAGCAAAAGAAATGATATCTCAAAAGTAAAATTTATTTAACAAATTGATAACTTTAAAACAAATTATTGGTGTTTGATAATGTACTACTTTGCTCGCGCTGCCCGACCGCGGTTATGCTGCCAGCTTCCTCGCTTGCGCTGCTTTAAACTTCTTGCGTGGGCGGGTTTTTGCAGGGGCGCGTCCCCATTGGCCAATAAGTTTGACTGACAGGTCAGTGCCACGGACATTTTTAATTAACATCGGGACAGGACATTCACTACTCACTAACTAATTTTTACTGGATCCGACAACAAGATTAACAAAGTGTAAGTGTTGATGTCGTTTGTGCTGCACTACACATTTTATTGTACTAAATTACAAGTAAAGTTAAGCTTTGCTATGTAGTTTAGCTTTTACCTAATTAACGTTAGCGAAGTTGTTAACGTTAACCTTATTTTTCAATTTTATTTCCTGTTAAGGACAGTACAGTGCTTTTACATGAATTCAAGTGTACTTGAATGTATATGCACTTATATCTATACAGAGATGAACAGTGAGAGTCAGTTTATTTTCGTGCAATTTATTAAAATTGCAGTCCATTCAATTTGTCGCCGTTTTTGAGGTTCTCAATCTATTATCTCAATCTATCAAAATTTTAACCAAAAATGGAGCACTGAAGTAAAATAACAGGGATAATTATTGATACAGTTTAATATGGAAAAATGATCATGATAAAATGCCATATCGCCCAGCCCTACACACACACACACAGTATAACTAAGTCTCTACTTAACTAGCAGTCCTTATACCTAATTAACGTTAGCAACTTAGCTAATGTTAATTAGGTAAAATAATAATAATTAATTTAGTGATTTAATTGTCATTGTTGATGCACCACAGCACACAACAACAAAATGTGTTCGCTGCATTTAACCCATACGTGACATAGCAGGGGGAAGCTAGTTCAGCGCCCGGGGAGCAGTGCTTGGGGGTGGTATCTTAGCTTAGGGTACCTCAGGGGTACTTTGCTGGTCGGGAATACGAACCTGAAACTTTTCCATTACAAGTGCGCTTCCTTAACCATTAAGCCACATAGCAAAGCTTAACCTTACTTGTAATTTAGTACAATAAAATGTGTAGTGCAGCACAAACAACAAATACACTTACACTTTGTTAATCTTGTTGTCGGATCCCTTAAAAATTAGTTAGTGGGTAGTTAATGTCCGGTTTTCAATAAAAAAATGTCCGTGGTCTGACCTCCAGTCAAAAACTTATTAGCCAATGGGGACGCGCCCATGAAAAATCCCGCCCACGCGAGAAGTTTGTGTCAGAACTGTAAACAGTCAGGCACCGCAAGCGAGGAAGCTGGCAGCGTAAACAAAGGGTCACATTATCAAAAGACATATTTGTTTGCAAGTAATAAATTTTACTTTTGAGATGACATTTGTTTTGCTTCAGTGAGAAGTTTTGCTTGATGATATTGGCACAAATCTGATTTCATACACTCATGACTGCACATTTACAAGTGTAAGTCTAAGAATGGGTTCATGATTTGGTTTAAAATCCCATAGATTTTGACATATCTGCATTACTTACAGTTTCAAAAATTAAAACACACCACCTAAAGCTCCTGCAATGGGCATGTGAGCATGAGAACTGGACCATGGAGCAATGGAAGAAAGTGGTCTCATCCGATGAGCTGTGTTTTCTGTTACATCATGTGGACAGCCGGTTTTCTGTGCATCATTTACTTGTGGAGGAGTTAGCACCATGATGCAGTATGCGATGAAGACAAGCCAGCAGAGGCAGTGTGATGCTATGGGCAATATCCTGCTAGGAAACCTTGCCTCCCTGCATTCATGTGGATGTTACTTTGACAAATACCACTTATCTAAGCATTGTTTCAGATCCAGTAGGGGAGGCAGGGAATGATTGTAACATGGGTTAGCTGTAACAAAGTCTGTTTCTCAAATCAGGAATGAGGTACAAAGTCACATAACTCACTCTGCACAGGTTCAGTTTAGTCTTTATTTCACATCTGAAGAAGGAGGACCCTGTAACAAAGTCAGATTTGTAAGCAAAAAAATACTTTGTTACAAAAGTCATTTTTTTCCTTCAATTATTTTTTGATAGCACTGCAAGCTTTGTACTTACATTATTCATTCTTAAATAATTTTTATTATGTGCCTATGTAAATATCTTTTATACAAGTTCTGAGTGCTAATATTGTTTCTCTTAGCTGCAAGGTAAACTTGTTCATGGCTACTGTGTAACGGTATTCCTCCAATTGCCCACCAGGGCACTTCTCAAGCTCGGGAAACTTCTGTATTGTGTGGATGGAACATTTCCAAGTCAAAGGAAAATTGAATGAAATACATTGTCTGTCCGAGATGGGCCCATCGACCCTGTATACCAGGAGTTCAATATACCTGTCACCATGGTGATTCTGATGGTGACTAACATCTCACATACACATGCAGACATGCACACCAGGAGCCTCACTAGAGATTTATGAAAGGGGGTGCTAAGCCATTATTGGGGGGGTCTGATGGAAATTGCCCACATTATTTATACTAGTTAGTGTATCTTGGGGGGACTAAAAAACATTTTAGGGGGCCTAAAGCCTAACAATGCTTTATTATTATGCCTTATTATTCAGTTATTAAAACTGGCGCAGCTGTACATTTTGTTCGGTTTTATTATGGCACCCTGCGAAAACTTTTCAAGAATGGATCTGCTGCTAATGTCATGTTGCCAGATACCACAGGACACCTTCAGAGGTCTTGTGATGTCCATGCCCCGATTAGTCAGAGCTGTTTTGGCAGCACGAGGGGGATCCGCACAATATTAGGCAGGTGGTTTTAATGTTATGGTCGATTGGTGTCCCACAACCCTGAATAGGACAAGTGGTTACAGAAAATGGGTAGATAGTTGATCAGTGTATGACGTAATGGTATAACAGTCACTTCTCTGTTTAATGACACACTTTCAGTTGTTTCACTTTTTCAAAGAATATGTTTACCACAAAGTATGGTGGTCTGTTGGAGTAGAGTGAATTCCCTTTTTTCCATATGGAATTATTTTGAATTTAACCTGTGTATTTGCTTGGTACACCATACTTTATTAAGTATTACACACTCTATCGCATATTATCCAACAGTAGTAAAGGTCTGTTGAATGAATGCCTTCCACAACAAAACACCAGATTTTGCCGTGATATTTGTTTTCTTAACAGTGTTGTGCTTGCAGGTCTTTGATTTTCCCTGCAAGTTATACAATCTAGTGATTGACATTTGGATTAGCTGGTTAGCAGACATAATTGCTATTATTGCAATAGTCGAGGGGACAGAAATGTCTGCATAACAGTAGATGAGAATGGTGTTGTTGAGAAACATTAGTGCACTGGATTTAAAGTGTGAGACAGGTCATTGACAGCAAACACCTTTGAAACTCTTACATATTGACTGCCATAAAGTCTACTATATTAGAAATTCAGGCTAAATACAATGGTTCCTAATAACGAATGAATGTGCTACTTTGTGACGCTCATGAAAACATTGTGTGACTTCAGCTGTTCATCGGCTCTAGGTACAGTACAGCACCATATGTAATTATTTTTGCTGTTACTGTATAATTATTATTGGCATTATGATCTGTATTATTATTTTTCCGACTTAACTACAAATGTGACTTAAAGAGACTTATTTATACCTCCTTCACACCAAGCCCTTGCCGGAGCCGCTGCTGGTGCTGGTGCTCGGTCAGAACTGGGCTGGAGCTCACATCGGCCCCACCAAAAACCACCTCGCATTCATACTGCACTTGGTGCTGAAAGCGTAGAACAATGACGTCAGTGTGTGCGTGTTGCCGTGGGAGGGGTACAGTTTCGGAAGTGAAGACAAAAAGGAGGACTGTGCGAGGTGCAATGAACGGAAGACTTTTTTGAATTTACTATAAATGTTTACACTATTTTTAGCTTTATGTGTTTATATTATTGTTCCTGGGCTTAACCCAACACAGGTCAGAAATTTCTGAGCGTCTTCAAAATTTCCTTCTCCTTCTTTACAACAAAATACAGTCTAATTAGTGAATCGTTAATGAGCTGTGCTTTCGCTGTGTCTGGGAGTGGCATACCTGTAGTGTTTAGCAAATGCAGTGGCACAATCATCACCAAGGCTGTCTCCCAAATGGAGCCACTTCTGGATGTTACTGTGAATAGTGATACTAGTTTATGATATTGATTTAAAAAGTAACCGTTTTCTCTCTGTCGGTCATTGACCACAGGGGCACCAAGAAAGTGTTTATGCCATATCAAGAGTCAGTGGGTCAGTCCAAACTAAGTGCTAGGGAAAAAGAATCGTCACATTCTCCTTCATTTTCCAGATGATTATCCTCATCGTTTGTGTTCTCAACAGACAACCTGACTTTCATTTGGAACAGGTAAAGACAACCTGTGATGTGCTGTCTGGTTTGCTCAATCGTGACTTTGGCTAAAGCACTGTATAAATAAATAAATGTTATGACTACACAATTAAACTCAATTACTTGAGTTTAAAAAAGCAGTTAAAATTTGCCTTCTCGATTACTTGGCACTATGACAGAAGGAAGACAGCATAGCAGATCAGGGTCCAAATATGAAGGCGAAAGCCTCCGTTGTGGGTGAATTTCACATTTAAAGTGAATGAAAATGCAGTTGTTGCAGAACTTAAATATCACAACAGCACAACTGCAATGCAGCAACATCTTAAAAAAACATCCAGTAGCCTAGTTTATTACCGGTATTTAGCTTAATTTACTTTCTATGATCCCTGTATTTCGTGCCACTTGCTGTATATATCATTTAAATGATTGTTAGGCATATTACTCCATTATTAATATAATCAGCAGTGACAACCCTTGTTAAATCGACACAAACCTCCTTTGAAATGTGTTCTGTCAGGCCCCGGTTTCTTTTCACTATACGGTTTAAGCATCATTGAGTCATATAACGTGCTTGGAGGAGAGTATTATTATCTCAGTTCCACCTAGCAAACATCACCATAAAATAAATCCACCCTATGGAATGCAAGCTAAATTGAATGTTATGGATCTCCTTAGCACAGAAAGCTGTAGCAACCTGGGCTCATAGCTGATATAGTATAAACTTTAACTAGTGTATTGCTGGTTTTCCCAGATACAAAAAAAATATCCTGTGTATTAATCACCTATTTATTCCTCTACCTACCTTTTAACTGCTTTGCAAACATAAGATGACACCTGGATAAGAATTGTAATTTTTGCTTTACTATTTGATGTCACGCTTTGGAATTTGAGCAGTATGTATTGTTTTTCAAGTGAGATCTCTTTTTAAGCACTTAGAACCGGTGCACATAAATGTATAATAGCCATGATGAAAAGAAGCTATCAGAATGGTGGACTTTATCTAGTGGTAAGGTGTAGGCCGTAGGCATGCTCCTCTGGTGCATGGTGCTTCCCTCCCCTGGGCCTGTCCCACAGACAATGACGAAAACAGATGCGGAGGTGAAGGGGTGGTGTTCTGGCAGAGTTCCCCCCGATGCTCCACCCCCATTCCCGTCCTACCCACTGCAGTCTGGAGCTGGTTATTGTAGTCTCGGCAGGCCGGACTCAATCCTGGGGCTAATTTTAGAGCATGTCCCTCAGGAGGCACTGGGGTGGCTGGGGAAAAACCCAACAGGGCCCTGGCGTGAGCTGCAGGTCAGATGCAGGGACTGGCAAGAACGAAGCCCCTAGCCTCACATGCTAATTTTAGACGGTACATCCGCTGTCACGTCTCGCCCCGCTAAGAGTCCCCTCCACGACGGACCCTGCAAGCCAGTCACACAGTCCTTGGAACACGGCACAATTCCTTGCCATTATGTGTTCAATCCAAAACTGTAATGAAATGAAACCAGTAGCAGAACACAGTCTTCAAAGATTGTCATTGTGGATCTCATTTGGTCATTCTCCAGATGGACAATATAGAAAGTTAAGTTTGATCATGCACATTTCTCTGGTGTAACAGTGACTGATTCCTCAGTCTCTCCAGGATGGAACAAGGAGCATGAGGAAGTCACTTTATCTGAGGAAGATCCTAGTGAAATTATTGTTTATTGTTGGGCCTTTGTGGCGTAATGGTGGCAGCAGAGAACTGCAGTTAAATTGCCCCCTCCCATCTCCTTAAACTGCCTCATCCTCTCCTCCCTTCCTTAAAATAGTAACAGGAGCAGGCGGACGAGAGCCTAAGCTTGTGTTCTGGCGTGTGTTTGTGAAGCAGCACGTTCTCCCTGAGGGTAGGTAGGGGGAGCGTCTGGTGGGGAGTTGGTGATGACACCACACGGTGAAGTCATTCTCCATGACATCATCTCCTGGACCAGAGCCAGATGATCTAGTCGACTTGCACCCCCTCTAGAGAGAAAGAGAGGAATGCTCAGGCATATGTCAGGCATATCACTGCAGAGGGCCTAGAGTTTTGTGTGTGAGCATGAGTGTGTCTGGCATGGAAGCTGATCTGTACAGTCAGCTTCTTCAAAATGTAGCAAAGCCAAGAAACATAAACCTGTCCTCACCCTGCAGTTTTCTTCCTTCTGTTCACCAAACATGCACATGGAACACAGCTTGTTTGGGCTGAACTGGATGGCCTGAATTGAATTCAAAATAATACACCTTGCTGCCTTTGGGCTTTCTGTGCACAAACGTAGCAAAGTCAGCAGGTTCTTATGCACAGATTCACATAAATGTGAATCCATTGCAGCAGATACATGTTTATTGTAATTTGTTTGCAATTATTGTATTTAATTAGTGGAATGAAAAATGTATAATATTTTGTTTAGATTTGCTAGTCACCTGTATAGAGATGGTTGTGCCCGGCTGTGACCGCTGTATTTCCAGCCTGTCCAGGCAAAACGGGACTAGTGTCAAAGGGCCATGAGGTCATGGTGTCATGATGCAGTGCTAAGGAGAGAATGTGTTGGGTCCTCAGCAGGAGACCACTGCTCAGGTGGAGCCTTTTTGACAGGGATTAAATCTTGTAGCCTCTTTCCCTCAAAAAGTGCCAAAAAATGAGGAACACTATCCTTTAAAATAGAGGGCTTGGTGGATTATGCTGTCTGGTAGGGAGGGGCGCGAAGGTCTTGCGCCTGCTTATCACCATTAACTAGGAATGTCTTAAAAAATCGACCTATTGATTGCAATTGACTGGTTGGCGCAACCCCTGGTCTAAGAGACAATAGTATTAGTGACACTTTGTCTTGATTCTTGGTTAGTCTCTTTGTTTTTAGGTATAAAGCAGAACTGTGTTGGTATAAAAAAAAACTGAGAGCAGGCATAATGTTTTTCTCAAACAGAAAGCAATCATGTGCGACATCTCCATAAATAAACACACCATTCCTGACAGATTGATTGATAAATATTTGGTAAATATTTATGAACGAGAAATAGGCTGGTTCTGAAAATGGCTGTCTCAGTTTATTTTTTTCTAAGGATATGATTTGTTGCTATTATCTAAAAATAACTTCTAGGCAGTCACTGGGCCGTATTTTAACGATCTGAAGCGCACAAGTTCTTTAAGGGCGTGGCCAACCCACTTTCGCTCGTAATTAGCCAAGGGTGTGTTTGGGGCGTAACATGCCATAAACCAATCAGAGTGTTATCTCCCACGACATATGGCGGTTAGCCAAAATCGCGAACCACCTGTAGATCTCATACAACGCGATTTTCTTGTACATCAAGGTTGCCAGCTCTCCCGGATCTTGCGTGACACTCACGCGTTCAGACTGTACGGCAAATCTATGTCATTCAGTTATAAACCTAAAATTACCTGCATCAAAAGCGAGACTATTTACAAGGTAATAACTCTAACATGCAAGTAAATGCGACTTGTCTCAAATTGAAAATATCACGCCAACAAGCTGACCAAAGCTGGCAACCCTGGTGCACATATATATGGTAATGTTTAATTGATAAATTACAAAAGACATTACCAAAATTAAATACAGGTAACAAGAGATGACGGAGCAATCCAAGGCATCCTTTTTATACCACACAAAAGGACGAAGGAACAACGAAAAACATAGGCTACTGGTACACATTTTACAATGAAAAATATTGTATCATGTACCTGTAGCCTACCTAACCTGTAATGAGAAGCATTAAATATCTATTATGGGTACTCACCGGCAATGTTGTGCATGAGCGCCGTTCATTGAACGCGCTCATATTTTTGGTGAACGGTGAACTGAATGAATCAGTTTGCAACTAGTGAAGGTGAGCGTCACTCACTCTGGCTTACACACCAGAAGTAGCAATAATATAGGGAAAAAATAACTATCATGTAGTAATATGAAATACTGTGTATTACGATGCCTCAGAATCGGGCCTGGGAAAATGATTACCTGATGACGTTGATTTTCTCACGTGAAGAGACGCTCCATTACACTGGTAGTTAAACTAATGATTTGTTTATGGTAGTAAGGCAGACTACAAGAGCTTCTTAATGGTTGGTCAGTCTACTGATATTTTAATTGCTAATCAAAAATTTCACTTTGGATTCAGAGCAGCTCATAAAACAATCGGAAGACACGAACGTAAGCTAGTTCATTTTGGGACTTGAAATATTGAGAGATTTATGTCTGTATGTATAAAAAATCGTACTTATGTTATGATGATATAGAAATTATATCAAACCCAAATCCATATTCAGAGTTCTTTTTTATATACCCACAACTTCATGCCTCAAATATAACATTTGCTGTGAAATTTCTTGTCGCAGTAACATCGTTGATCTGTAATGTAAACAAATTGTGGTAGCAATTCCAAGCTAAACATTAGCACAGTGAAATAAATATACAGACAAGTATTATATTTGTGTATGACATGAAATTTTATGTTGCATCGATAGAGATATGTACCTGCATATACTTTATATTTCAGTGAGGATTTTTTTACCTTTGGTTATTTTAATATTGATAAACAGCAGGAATTACACGCTTTATTTTAAACACTATTGCTTTCATAATTATTAAAGCTCTTTAATGCCCTCTCGGTTTAGCCCAGGAAACTTTCACTTTCAAAAATTAATTTATTTAAACTATTTAACGATAAGGGTCTACTAATTCACAAGTACTCATTTGTTATTCAGCCAAGCAGTGTTTGGCTGAGTGACTTTTGTGTAAATTCCAATGGAGGCTAACATTCTAGATAAATCTTATACAAAAAATGTTCATATTATATGTGCCCCTTCCGATCGTCCGCTCCATCTGTGTGCCACGCCCCCTCGTTAACCTCGTGTGGATTCCCTGTGTTTACCAGCTGTTTCTTGTTGCCGTTATTAGTCTTATGTATTTAAGTCTGCGTTAGGTATGTTTTCCCCAGTCCGGTCATTGAAGTCTTATGTCCGTTTTTGTGCCTAGCCTAGTTTGTTTCCTAATAAATAGCTCAATCCTCAGTCTCCCTGCTTCCCTGGTCTTATTGCAAGACAATATGCTGTTGAACAGTGTTCAGCTGTGTTTAATGTCTGGATATTTTATAAATCCCCTGCAGCCGGTTATACTGCACTCAACACGTTTTTCAGTGTAATGCTCTACATCTTTGGCTCCCTTGACTAAAGCACCTGAAAATGATGGCTTTCCATGAAGTCTGGTAGAATACAGTCACGTAAATCAAAACAGCCTGACTCTGCTGAGACAAAGGATAGCCATTTACCCATGATGCCTGGACATGGTTCAAGTATTTTATTTCATATTCACATGCTGCACAATATCACTGTGATGTCTTTCACTCTCTCCCTCTGTCCCTCTCTCTTTCTCTCTCCCCCTCTCTGTGTCTCTCTTTGTCACTGTCTCCCTCCTTTTCCTTTCAGGGTTCTGTCTTGGCAGGCCTTGGGCCTTTGTCTTTAATCCTTATCCCTGGTTCTGATCCAAAAAAAAGTCCAGCAGGGAGGACTTTGCCTGGATCCATGGAGATGTTCTGATTTGCTGAATCTCACTCCAGAATTTGTAAATATCAATTTCCTCCAAAACACAGTATTTATTTGTGGGTGTGTGCATACACGTTTTCTGATCCCCTCTTGTTACATCTGACTACTGCAAATATTCCTCTTCCAGTTCCTGAAGCAGGCCCTAGCATGTGGGGGCATAAGCCCTTTGACCTTGAGTGGTCTGGGCTTTTGACCTGCCTATTATCAACATCTGGACTATAAACATGTTTATCTGCAGAAACTATAAATGCTAATGGATGAGTAGGAAACCATGGTTCATCAAGGGCTGGTTACACTTGCCTCAGTGTTATCGACATGCTAGCGTAATGCTTTCTGATAGGTCACTGAAAAGGCTGTGCATACTAGGATTCCATGACTTTAAGCTAGAATACAAACATCTTTCTTTGATCTACTGGGATCACAGCCATTTTTGCAGTAACCCTAAAGTAGAGGGTTCTATATTCATTTTTTGCAGCAGATCTCTCCATGTGAGTGCAATGGTGTCTCTGAGGCTAGGGATCCGTGCCCGCAATCAGAAGGTTGCTGGTTTGAATCCTGTGAATGTCTGTAGTGATTCTACACTGTTGGGCCCTTGTTTTATCCTGGGTATGATGTTAATTTACATCCAGTTCTGCAAGCAGGTCCTTCAACTTCCAGGGAAAATTTAGGGGTTGGTGGCAGGATTGGCACTCCAGCCACTGGAAAAAAACTCATGCTGGTCCATTTGGACTAGTGTTGTAGTGAGGTATCACCTGCCGCATGGCTGCACTCAGGTTCTCTCCCCTGAGGTGGCGGGTGCTGCAGTGCATGCTTCTCCTAGTGTTTTGGAATTCTTGTTGCTTCTCTTGCCTAAGTAGTTTTAGAAATCACACTGAGTGGTTCCTAAAACACGGGTATATTCCTGGAGGTTCACCTGGATGAATAAAGCAGGAATGCCTCTCTTGTATATCACATTAACTTAATTAGTCCTGTTTTTAATTTAACTAAAAGTATTGCTGTTTTACAAATGGTATGGGAAACAGACGCAGTTATCAAAATTGTCTTTGTATATGCCTCTTCTACCTCATCAACTTGCCAGGGTAAAGGACAAACCTGGAAAATACCTGAGGTGTCATTCTGAAAATGTCAGAAATACTCTGATGTGATACTTAAGCAAAATAGGTAGCAGGACCGTGGTATGCAGTCTCTCTCCTTAAACTGAGCATGATATCCTGCTCACAAACTGTATGCGATAAATGTTTGGCATCCTGCTACTAAATAATAATAGTTACGTGTAATAAAAATAACCCATGGTCTCTGGCGGTTCTTTCCTCGTGGTGCTCATCGTATGTGAAGTTATGAGTGTTACCACTGCTTTCCACATGGCTGTGCTGTGGGCTGCTGCCTTAAAAAAGGAATATGACCGAAGTGCATATCTGCTTTTTTTTCTCTTCATAGAAGTAAAACTATAAGATTCTTCCTTCTCCCTTTTTCACTGTTATCTACCTGCATTATTCTATAGTGTTTTCTATATATTGTATTCGTTATGAATTATACTTTGGTAGTCAGTGTTTGTTTCTTCACAAATAGAATCCCTGCAATATTGATATTTTTATGTAGGCACTTGCATAACACTCTTAGTCAAAGCAGATTTTTAAAAACTGATTAATATATCTGGATGTTTTTCTTGAAAAAGCAGGTTCTCCCTGACCTTTGACACCTAGAACTTAAACTTAACAACCTTTGAGTGGTATGGGTCATGTCTTTAACTACTATTCTGCCAGATACCCTAGCCTTATTAGCTGTTAGCTGTGAAATGATAGGACTGAAGGATGTAAGATATCATAAATGTGACAAGGAGGTATTATAAGCAGTAGAGAGTGAAAGACTCGGAAAATGTAAGGAATTTGTTTTTGTTACAAAAGGTTTAGGTCATGCAAAAGCAAGGCTGTTAGATTCAGAAGGGGTTTAATATAGATAGTGTAATCTCCTGCAGTGATGTTTATTATTCGCTGTGTTTAATATTTCTCTTGGTTTCTGTTGGTCACTCATCAGGGAACATGTTTTACCGTCAAATTTAAGCAGCTAAGGTGTGTCGAATTGTGCAAAATATCAATATATGTAAACCGTTTCACCAGTGAAAATCAGTATTTTGTCCATTCCCCCGATAAACCTGAATTATATTCCACTGATGTCAATGTACGGGTCTTCCACCCTTCCACAAATTCTATTTTGGGCTGTATTCATTTGCTGCTTGCCCATGACTTTGTTACCATGCACAGTTTTTATATTGCGAAATGCCCTCCCACGTGAGCTGGGTCTTAGTCACCATCCTCCCTCATATGGCTGACTTAGAGCTCTCTTGCTTGAGTGTTTGCTCCTCCCACTAACTGGCAGGTTCCTCTCAGACCTGATGGCGAGGAGAAAGAAGCTTTGATGTGACAAATTGCTACCACTTCGCAAAGGCCTCAGGGACTGGTGAGTGTGAGTGAAATAAGGATGACCAGTGTGTGTTTGTGTATATTTCTTATAGTGGATATTGCAGATCTGGACTGAGAAATAACTCAAAAAAAGAAAGACCACAAAGATTACAAATACTGAAGTCATACATAGTTGCAGATCATGTACTGCACTTTTTTGTTTAGTTTAGAAAAAGATAGATTTATTTTGTTTCAAAAAATTATTTTAATTCAGTGTTACTTTAAAAAAAGACTTTTTGAATGTGTGTAGTATAACTTCACATGATAATATGTCAGCCCATGAACTTTCGTGCTACTTTTTCAAATCTGCTGGTGTTTTTTCACCAATATTAAGAAATTGTGCCATCTTCCTATGATTTAATAATCGGAGGTTGGAAAATGACTTAGTACTGTTTACATGGTTAGGAAACCACCTGTTCTGTGGTTCCTCTGGTTCCCCAAACACTAACATATCCATTTCTGGGCTTAGATTTTTTAGCATTTTTGTTTTTGTATATATTATATATTATAGTATTGCTCTAATTTTGTTTATGTGAAAACTCTATAAAATCATCAGATACTTAATTTTATTCATCTACAGTTGTTTTCACATTGGTAATTGCCTGTGGTAAAGGATTCACAATATAAAATGCTTTTTTCTTTTAATTGAGATTTCAGTTCAGGCATGTTAATTTCATATGGCAGAGTTTTTACTTAAGCAAATTAAATGCAGGCTGTAAAATACAACAGTTGTGATTATGTATCACATGGTGATACATAAGTCGTGATACTTTCCATTTCCTCTGTAACCTCATTAATATGTCTGTTATGACAGAATAACTAGACCTGTATCTAAACCTACTTCCCGCTGGATCATCTTATGGTGCACAAATTTAGCATCATCCAATTGGTCAAGGGCAGTGTGCCACTGGCGCCACTCAAAAACCTGTCAGGGCAAAGCACTGCACCGCTCAGTTCAGCTGTACTGGGAACAAGAGAGTGTGGCAGAGGAAATGTTACAGAAGTCAGCATTCAAAACATTTGCTGTCGTCTGCTGTGGCAGCTTAATGTAACCAATGAGCAATCGGCGCTGTTGCAGACATCATGCATGTGCCCCTGTCAGCAAGCTGCACAGTTTTCCCTGCCGGTTGGGCAACTGATGTAGTTATGAAAAAGGCAACTTTATAAAAATTGAATTTTAGTGTTCCATAACAATGTCTACCTGCCTAAAGAGTTGAAGCATGGATTATTAGATTAATGTCCCATGTTTTAATGACAAGATGTGAAAATGGACCTTGGGTGAAATGCTGTATCATGCCAATATCTTTCAGAATTTCTCAATTGAAGCCATCAGGAACTAAGCTAATATGGCTGTGCTTGGATTCAGGGCTGGACTGGCCATATGGCATCCAGTCCCCCCTGCCCCCACCACCCCCAATTCAAGAAAAAAATGTATCGCTCTACAAAAGTTATCATGGGACACCCCCACAAGTCCAGGGCTGGAATTTAATCCCAGTCCACTTCTCCTTGTATTGATTAAACATACTTTATTAATATAGCTGATTCTTTTACCCTAATTAATTAGGACTGGGCGATATCTAAAAAAAGTGCAATATTTTAAGACAAAAATATCAGGATTAACAATAATATCAAGTCGTCCAAAACACACACAATCACAGAAGCAGGCACAATCGATAGTCATAGTTCTACATTCATTTAGGTGTTTCTATTTTTTGTATGAGAATATGGGACAAATCACATTTTTATGGATCAATATTGGAAATAGCATTTTATAGGTGTTATGGTTTTAAGGGGACAGTGAGTAGCAAGTCAAGTAATTAATAGCCTAGACTAATTCATCTAAATATTGTCAATGGTTCCTCATTTTCTTTTTTATCTCAACTGTGGCTATAGCCTGTGAATGTCGCGACCTCCTATTGATGTAGGGAGCTGCAAAGAAGGAATTCATAGCTAGGCCCTCAAGGCTGTCTGATATCGTCCGTTACTGCTAATGTTGTCATACCTCCCTGCCCTACGGGACACATTACAGTGCAACATTGTATGTTGGAAAATATATCCAACTACAGAAACTGTTTTGTTTTCGCCATATGAAACTCACAGTTGCTTAGTCTTCATATGAGTCAGAGAGGTTTTTTGGTTCTCAGATGAAGGTGCTTTTCAAATGATAAGTTTACTTCTCTACTTTGAGGTTTAATGACGCAGCTTTCATTTGCAATGACAAGATCAGCCTTAGTTGTATTACATGTGGTGAAATTTGATATTTAGTTGTCTTTCTGAGTACATATTGCATCTAGTCAGTTTTTTATTTACCTATCCAGTGCTGGTTTCTACTGTGATGTTAGCATCGTTTACTTTTATGAAATTCTCATCTCACTTTTGTTTATGGAGTGATGCTTTAGCGTGGTACCCCCAAGCCTCAGAAGCAGGTCTCAGAGATGTGACCACTGCCCCCTCGCTGCTGTCCCTTATGCTCACGTTTGGCGACTTGTCAGAATCTCAAGTTGCTGCCGCCTCTCCATCCCGGTTGCCATGATAGCATGCAGAGCGACACGGAGGCATGAAACCTGGGCACAGCACAGATGAGAAGCAGTCGGCAGATTACCCATTTATCACAAACCTTGTATTAGTATAAAAATAAATATCAAGGGGAAATGTTATGGTTTACAGGGACAGAGGACAGGAAATGGCAATCGTATCAGTTCTTGAGCACCTGTGGTGCGTTGGTCATGTGGCTGATGTCTAGAGAGGCATGCTGGGAAGCTCAAAGGAGTTGTGCACATGGTCCCAAATGTTCCCTCACTCCGGGTCATGGCTCTCAAAGCTTCTGTGCTTGGATTTCAAGCTTCACTTCAGTGGGTATACAACAGCACTATGATAAGACATGCATTTTAAACATGTTGACTTAGAGTGTAAAAAATAGAAGGCTTTTTTTTTACATTGCTACTCCTTACAAGTTGGCACAGAATGCACTTGCTGTTGGGCTGGCACGTAAACAGAAGATAGCACATGCTAACCTCCACATGGCATAAGGATGAGTGAGGGGGGAGCTGCAGACGATAGCTAGAGATCTGATTTCAGTTGACAGGTTGTTGTGTTGCGACCCTGTGCACTGATAACAGTGTTGGAAAATGGCTGAATGGGTGCATTGAATTTTCTGTGATATTTTTGATTTTACAACAAATCCACAGCACCGCCAGACACATTCCTGTCCCTGCTTGTAGTGTCACCACAAATTAAAAAGATTTGTTGGGTGGACAAGTGGGTCATCCAGTGTGACTAATGATTATTTCAAACTTGAACAGTTTTCCAACTGGCCGACCGCAGTCTTGACCTAGTTCTCTTCAAGGAAGTAGATTTTTAACTGCAATTGCTTAATAAGTAAAATATAGTCATTGTGGCTACTAGAATTCAAGCTTAGTTATGTTCCTCCTTGGGAGGAACAATGAAGATATGACGGCAGAACAAACAGTGAACAGTATAAAGTATACAAACCTTAAAGGTTTGAGGTATGCTAAGATTCAGAATCATGTCATCGCTCAATTTCCTTGTAACATATTTGCAATGTGTGTGTGTATCAGAGTGTTAGACATCCTGCAACCCTTGGGTGGGTCTGCAATGTCGCGCTGATGCTGGAGATCTGGGGTCTGTATAGACTGAGTTCACAGGAATGGAAAGGAACCATGTGTAATCGAAGAGGGTAGCAACTCTTTAAAAATAGGCAGGAGGCGCACTTGGGTGGATGTCTCAGAAATGCAGACGAGTCTTTCACTTGATAGGACATGAAGATGGATATAGATAGAGCCTAGGCAATAGACAGAATGACACAAGAACCCTTGAGTGTCTTCTTCAAACTGACTGTATCTCTCAGTGACTCAGGGGCACTCTTCACCTAAAAATACTTTAAGGGAAATTCCACTAAAATTCATTTTGCACATTGTCCCATTTCCTGTAGCAAACAAAGATTTTTGCATTCCAAACTTAGATTATTATTATTTTCTGCTGCATGGATAGTAGTATTGTGCAGTTTCATACAATTGCCAGTGACATGTTCTTTAATGATTAGTGGGGTGTGTATATAAGCTAGGGGTGGAATAAAGCATACTTCTAAGCATGGCAATACAGAATTAATCAGATGAAAGTCAATCTGCAACATACATAAATTACACTCTGTGTACACGTCTAATAGCAATATTGTGAATTTTTACTAAATAAGTTAGTTTGTTGTATATGGTTCAGATATTGTAATTTCTTTTGAATGTGCTGTACTTTTGATCATATTCTTTAGGGAGGCTTATTTATACAGAATGTTCATCATCTACACAGTGAAGATACTGAAGATACTTCTAGGTTTTAAACTTGGCATAAATCCATACATTCATTTGCATTACAATCCTGACAAAGACATTGTTTTAGGTCTATAAATAGTCCGTGGTGTTTTAAGTTAACCAGCAATACAGATCGGATGCAAGTATCCAAGTTTAAAATCATAATTTAATTTACAGTGTCAATTAAAAATTGACATAGTCTTATTGTAATTACCAAAATTTTGATTGACTTTGACTGATTGTATAGATGCAGATTAAACAAAGGGAATGTAAGAATCTCAAAGTTTCTGTCTCAGATATTTATTTCAAGCTTGGTGTATTAAACATGTACCACATCCATTACATGTGATACTCAGCATATATCCTTAGCTTGTGCTTGCCAATCACAGCATGAAGCTAATTTAATAAAAGCTGTACAGATGCCATTATGTGAAATATACAGAGGTTATATTTTATTTCACAAGAATTCAGTTATCAGCACAAGAAGTTCTCTAGTCATAATCGAAGAGCAAATTTCAAAAACTAAGTTAGTGTTTATGAGATGAATCCACCAAAGTCAGACTTATCATGTGCTACAGTACTGAGAACCAAAACACACTCAGTAGTTCAGCAAAGAACTTTTGTTAAACTTCCAAAACTCACTAAGTCCACAGAAATGGTACTTATGGAACTTATCCCGTCCATATATCCAGTCTGGGAAATTAGCTCTTCAGTTACCAGATGGATGTTTCCCTCCAAAATCTTGGAACCGTGGATAGATATTTTCATATCATGATGTTACTAGACATCTTGAAGCTATTGCTGTCAGTAGTACACAGAGGTGAGCTTAGAATGAAGGCTGCCACTTTTTGCAGTAGCTGCAAACAGTAAATCACTGACCGCCAACATTCTGGGTTGGAATACTGTATCTAGGTTACAGAAGGCAGGGCCTCTCAACAAATTCCTGGCTTCTCTTTGAAGTCATGCCTTGTGCCCAAATACTCTTCATCCAGAGGTGAAGATAAGTGTTTGATACTATCACCCAAAAAAGGTGAAACTAGATAAGATGCTGAACGAGAAGCACCAATGAGAACTGGCTGCTGGTTCTTCTTAAACACGCTGTGGCCTGGCAGGGTACCGTATCAGACTGTGACCTTTAGTAAAGAAGATGCAGGATTAGATAAGTCACTTTGAATGCTTAACATTTCTGCTACAAGCCCTGCCTACACAGACTCCTATGAGTAAATGAAATCAAGAAACATGTAACGATCAGAGAAAAAGGCACACTCACAGAAGTACCGAAGTGTGTGTCGAGTGGCAGTCCTTCAGCAAGTAAAAACAACTGCTTACTGTCCCGTGGTACTCTTGCAGAAAGAAACCAAACACATTAAGGGCTCAGATTAAGAAAAGACAATCATTTGAAGTTACTGTTGTATTAATCTGCTGTAAACCACAAAGCATCATGGTTTTTGTATCTATGCATGAAATTCTAGACATGCATGCCTTGCCTACTGGGCACTTGTTGATTTTCCAAAATATTCAGCCCCTAGAAATTTCAGGGTGGGACTTTTTGTGAAAGATGGGGGGTGTATTTAGGTGCCTGTCTGAAAAATAATGGAGAAATTATGCAATAAAATTTAAGGTTAGCACTTAAAATTCCTGGAAGAAAATGTACATGGTAGTTTGCAGCTCTTCTTGATAACTTTCTGTTTGCTTTCAAAGATTTAAGAGGTGATCCTGACAGACGATTTTGGTTCAAGAAAAAATCCGATAGAGGAAAACATCAAACTTTTTCAGGTTAAAAACAATTCAACTCGTAATATTATAAACATAATACCTACGTTTTCAAATTTACGTTGATTTTCCTTGAAGGATAAGTATCGGTTTTGTTGTCGTTACCCTCATTTTTGTCTTCATCTGTTCCAGCTCAGGATTTCTGATACTGATACTGTTTCAATTGATACCCGCGGTTTTAAGTTCGTAAATATGTATCTCAGATACTCGGTTCTTCGAAATCAATTTTTGTTTCAATTGCGTTTCAAGAAGCGTAGTTTCAAAATTAGCATACGATATAACTTTTCTCACTGATATAATTCACAGTGAAAATTTTACCCATCTTGCATGAAGGGAAACTAACTTTTGTACATTCTTTGAATACTATAATTATGCAAATGTGTAATATTTCGGAATATTCGAAATATTTGTATGGTTTAGCTAGTTCTGAATTCTGACCCTTCTCGAAATGACTTGGAAAATGAGCGACGACTTCAATGGATTTTTATTTTGTCTTGCACCCGTCAGAGCAAACCCTCCTGAAATTACCAGCTATACAACGGTAGTTTATATATGCTCATTAAAATAACTTTCATGTCTTCTGCAATCACATTCGTTTTATTTATCCACATAATATTCATTCAAATCAGCGATTGCTTGCAATAAAACACAAACCTATCCAAGGCCAAAACATTTTGCATTCTGTTGTACATGATAAAAAATCCGACGTGTTTAAAGTTTCGAATCCACACTATTTCGAAATTTCTTAAAGAGAAATAATTGTCTAAAGATTTTTTTCGGTGTTATATTTTAAATACGTGTACCTGTTTGCACTTATTTCGGTTTATACATGCTTAAAAGCATTTTTGGGGGATGGGATAAAATATACCACATTATCTTGTGTAGCAATTTACTGACAATATTATTAGTGTCAGCAATATGATTTAAGACTATTCTGTAGAATTTGTGTAAGGATGTTGATTGAAAGGTGAGTTCAGCTTATTTCTGTAGTTACCCTGGATTAAAATAACGTGCATACGCAGTAATTGCATTTATACAGATGCAATTGAAGTAATGAGAATATTTGTTTTTTTATATACCGTTGTGTTTATGGCAGATTCACAGAACATGGTTGCTACTGTGAAATTGTCCCTTTTCAACATTGTAAGATTAAAACATACATTCTTATAGTTTTCTGGATTATTTTCGTTTTTAAATGTCGTTTTCCAAAGGTAGCAAATATTCATTCCACTAAGAAAAACGAAATTGGAGTCTTTTTTCTAGACATTTTTGAACGAGTCTACTTGAGATGTTCTCTTTCAAAACGAATTAGTTTATTTATGACTTAAGTGAGAGAAATATGCAGCCTCTGTGGATTTGAAATATTTACAGTCGATGACATATAGACACAGTACACTATATCAATATGTAAGCAAAAACGGTTTCTTTTTTGTCTTGAAACATATTCCTTTCAAATCATAAAATGGACTGAAACCAACATACTGTATGTAGATACGTTTGAATTTTTGAATTTATGCAGTATGAATTATTTGATCCGTTGTTATTGAGCGGGACGAGCAATGTGAAGATAGAGATAAAAAAAAAAACAATATATTGCAAAACTAGTCACAGAAATGCATTATATCATTGTGAATTGGTTTCATAATATAATTGCGGTAGTAATTGCACTTGGCTTATAGACTGCATCAAAGTGTTTTATACACCGTTATTCTGGAAAGAACTTTTCTTAGAAACGCGAAGTCTGCATCACGTGGTTTCATGCCGATTCAAAACTCACTCCGATAGCCTAACCTAGAATGACGCTATTAAGTTTCTTTTGATATAAAAGTCTGTTATTATTTTGTACAATAATAATTATACAACCGTACAAGTGCCCGTATAGTAACAGCCAATGAAAAACCAAGGAAACGTTGTCGTTGATATAGTATTTTAGTCAATGATGTAGGACTATATTAAGTATGTTTACATATTATATATGTAATGTATGTGTGTGTGTGTGTGTGTGTGTGTGTGTGTGTGTGTGTGTATATATATATATATATATATCCAGTGAAACCTACGAACACTATTACATGAATGCATGAAAAAAATACACTTAGTAAAATGTTTTTGTTAATATGTCGGTTGTTCAAGTTGTTCGAAAGCAATGTTTAAGTGGATTGGTTTAGAGCTAAATATTAATAACTTACTGTCTATTATATAAACATACAGGTGAAGTATATTGCTAATTACTGTAAAGGCATCGGAAATCACTTTTACAAAAAGACAAGTTTTGGTATAGATTCACACCTCTTTTGCCTCGCATTTAGCTCATATATAAATACATGTTCCTTATTTACGCGGATACGTTCTGTAGACGTTTGATTACTCTGACACGGGGAACTGTAAAGTGAGGGTAAGCTTTAAAAGAGCTTATGTTTTTACAGAATAAGCGATGAAGTTGGTTTAAGGTAGACATCAGCACAATGGCATTAGGTTTACAGCGTCAATATTTTTTTTTTCTTATCTAAAATGTGATTTAAATTGGCTCTTCCAAAGCGTGAGAGGATTACATTACATGATTAAATGTCGACTTAAAGCAGTCAAATTTTAAAGCACACTAAAAATTTCAAGACGTCACCGGGAAGAAGTTTAAAAAGTATTTGGGACAGACAAGGACAAGAATACAGTGGCACATATAAATTAACCGCCCCTCCTTAAAGCAGATTCTGTTACCTATAGGTGATGTGCCCATTTGTTCTCTGCATTTATTTATCTGTATCCGTCTATTCCGCCCAAAACGTTGAAGATGCTTTGAATGGGCGTTTGCCTTCTTTCAGACAAATAGTTTGTAACCCTCACCCTAAAATGTCTTTTGGTCGTGTCCGTAAAGAAATAGTTAATTGCTGGAAAGTATCGACCGCTCACCTCAGCTGTGCAAACAGCAATGTGCAAGGGCAATATTTTTCTCCTCCACGCATTGCCAACTTCTTAAACTAACTTCCTAAATGTTTTGCTGCATGAAGAATATAAGTTTCTACAATTTTAAAGTAACTGGGTGGCAAAAATATAAATAATGTCTTTGTTCTTAGGTTTTAAGTTGAGAATTCAAACTGCAGAATTATGTATGTATGACAGGTATTGTAGAATTTTTGAACGATTTGAATAATGTGTAAATGCACATTCACAGACATAACAACACTATTTTGTGAACCGAGCCAAAATTGTCTTCTTTTGATCACTGTAAACTAGAGGGTGCACTTTTTAAATTGCCTTAAACCTGGCGAATATTACTTGGTTGTTTTCTGCGTGTTGTAGGTGTTATGTCATAGTCCCTATATGTACATCTACATAGATGATGGCATCAACTAAGGATATAAAGTTGAAATATTAATGTTGCTTTCATTACAAGCAGAGCACCGCAGAGGAGTGCACGCCAAGGCCTGATGCCGCTGTGAGATACATTAACCCGTTATATGTACAGCATTCAAATACCAATAGGAATTGGGTCAAGAGTTTTTTGAAGGGAAAAGTTCCACCTCCTTATCAATTAACTTATGAGTATTTTACTATTGGTTTCATTACTAGGCTACTTCGCAGTATTGTGTGCATTTAACGTGATGTTATATTAAGAAACTGACGAGTTGTATGACATGAAATAGATTTTTATTTTTTACCTTTATTATTCAAAATTATCAAATAAGTACATATACTTCTATACATTTTCAACTGTATTTGAAGTGCAAGTCAAAATTGTAATAGCGTTATGACAACTAACCACAGCACGAAGTACCTGTTTTAAGATCAGGAAAGAGCTATGTTTTAATGTTAAAATACCATCACAGATATTTTAGAATTTAATGAATTCGTAACCCGGTCCTGGCTCAGTTTACGAATTCATTACCCATTTCCTATCCATTTAGGACAAATAGCCTATTCATAAATAATTTAGTCTGAACTGGCATTTCCAAGTATTAACGAACACAATTAATCAAATCTTCCGTGTAGAATTACTTAAAAAGCTGTTGCGGGCTGCAAACGACAAGTTGTTGAAAGACTACAGGGACAATTTAGTTTCACCGCTAAAAAAGGCACTTAGGCCTCAAGCGAAGAGCATGGTCGACTGGCACCTCACCAAGCGTCCAAGAAAGACGCCAGTGAGGGAATGGTACAGATCCGTTCCGCGCCAAGTACAGAATTAATAATACGCCGTGGTAGAACATTAAACATGTGAAATCGTAGAAATTCTCTTCAAGCTTTAAAAAACACTTCTTTTTCAGTTGGATATACTCGGTGTCATTGGATACTATGGTTTTGCACGGATACAATGAACACAGAATATAACTAGGAATACGTTCTTTCGGCGGAAGGAAATCAATAAACTTTCTGATGCAACTACTCTGTAACCACGACAAAAGGCTGCTTCACCTCCCTTTAACATTACACAGTGTCAATCATTTAAGTCGAATCCACACAAACGGTCATCCTACTCTATATTACGTAGTGAGATAAGGAACACCCTCGTACTTATAGAATTACAGTGTCTTGTCTGTGCGTAAAAGGGCTTCCTCAACCTACCTAACATTTCGGCGCTAAAATAAACTCACACACTTGCTCTCTATACGCCGATCTCGTAGCTAATCGCGGCGCTCGGCGAGGACGCGGTTGACACTTCGCGTCTCCTTCTGAATCCATAAGCGCATCTCGTCCCCAGTCTCTTCCCTGTAGCGTGTGCCCTACGCCTCCGAGTTGAAGTGTCGCCGTGTGAATAGATGGTGGACATTCCAGGACACGTGATCTAATCCGATCCGGCGATTTTGGCAGGGTGGAGGGTTTAGTTTTTGTGTACATAAGGTTGTGTGCGCGGATTTTTTGTCGAAGTGCGGCCGCTCCGCCTCTTTTCGCAACATTGACGCAATGTATAAATACTAGAACAAAAGGACAACTTCCTTGAAGCTTGGTGAAACTGCATTTTAAAACAAGCACTAGCCTTTATTTCCGAAGAGATGGAAATGTCGAATTGGAATATAAATTTTGCCATTAAAAGCAACGCGTCGACTTTGCACATTCGGATGGACTCCGCTTTCCAGCTTTCAGCGGCGCTCAAGTAAGTGGCATTAAGCAAGCTTTTCTTTTCGTATTTGCTTCTCATACTGTTTCCAAGTATATGAATTGAGTTTTAGATAAGCACTTCGTTTGCTTATTAAAATGATGTATAGAGCAATGCGGGTTTTAATATCTGAACATTGAAGTTGGTTAGCAACGCCTGGCAATAGGAAACACGAGGTTCATTGATTAAAAATCCTGTAGCTTTAAAAGAGGTAAACGTCCAACCCACTGTACATACAGTTGTAGCGGATGGAAAAACAAGATGACGTAATTAAATTGATTCATAGTAAGGTGAATAGGACTTAGTTTACAAACGAACCTGTCTTTTTGAATTAAGACGATTTTGCTTTTCGCTACTGTTTGGTGGTTAATGACTGATGTTTGTTCTGATAATTTAGAAATTACATTTATATCGCGATATCAGGACGAATCTCATAGAAACGCCGATTTGTGGGTTAAGACATTTGTTAATTTAAACATTACATTAAAATAGTTTTCGAAGGCGCCTGATGCCGGCGCGACATCATATTAGATTAGCTATATGATGTGTTTACTTTTACGTTAATTAGAAGCTCCAGTTAAGTTACAAAAATGCAATCGTCCTTATTTACTGCACGTGTACTACATGTGTTATCGTGCTGTCCTTCCACAGAGAAATACCTCCTATCTATAAAGGTTCCTCCCGTAGATATTTTCGCAAGCCTATTTGAACAAAGGACTACAGACACTTAAGCTTGGTGGAGCACGACAGTGGAAAGCAGGCGGACTGTTTACAATAATAACAGGATTGTTATGACGTCGCGTAACAGACAGCAGCTCCGACCAGCGGAGAAACTTCTGAAGCATCGGCAACACGCTAAATTTGGAAAGTGGTTACATCATCGCAGTGCGAGAAGGCGCAAGGGGCGGGACATCCGCTGGAGCTGGAGCGCCGAGCTCACCGCTGAGCGCTCGCTGCTGGTCCATAAAACTCCGCCGTTAGCAAATTGAAGGGGGGATCGCGGGCACTGTGCTTTGTTGGAAAGAATGGCGCTCTTTTCAAATTGTGAATTTTTCTACTTTTGAATTAGTTTGCTTTTATGGTTCAGTGGTTCTATGCATGTTGTTTCTTTTGCACTTAAGAGAAAGGTCATTATTATAATTCATAGAAATAATGAGATGTAGTGAGGATGTAAAAAATGGTTATTAGTATTAAAAATGCCAAATTCCACCCCGCGGTTGTCAAAAATGTGCTTAAGATATTCAGTTGCATTTAATACAGCCACTTTTGTGGTATCTGGTTGTGTTATTTATTGTCACTGTTTGAGGCATCTCAAAATACACCTTCTATCCGTGGCGGAAATTCGAACAGCAAAACAAAGTCATTACATTGATGTTTTCAGATTCAGTGTGTTGAAATACTCATATTTACACCTGTAAATAGGCCTACATACGTTTTATAGTGCAAAACTAGGCATTTCAAATAAATTAAGCAAATACAGGAATGTATCGTTGCGCGACGCGTAAAGAAAACCCGTATATAAGCACATTTTGGATGGCTTGTATATTTATTTATTAATTAAATTGGGGAAAAACTAAATTTAGAACAAATACATTTTATGCCTTTATGTTGAAATGGTAACTCCAGAAATATGTAGTAGTTTGTTGAAAACGACCTTGTCGTAGTAAAACGACGCAGGGCTTTACGCTGTCAATTTAGAACAATTTTGACAGAGTAACATTTAGTTTCCTGTTCACAGAACTTTCTGGCCTGTATATGGTCATCTAACCCGCAATTTCATTTGTTGCTTCACTAGGCCGATAGGTTATTACCAGTTCTAGTTTTTGTTTTTGGCTTTTCGACCCCTTGTACTTTAAAGTCATTAAAAAATAATTTATATTATTATAATAATAAGTGACATTATACTTTGAAATCAATTACGCACACGACATGACCTCATAAAAGCCACCGGCATACAGGCCAGCTGTATGCGACGTAACCATTAATTTCAACAGTTGTCACAGATTTGAACTTCTTTTTCTTCCGAATAACTAAATCTTAGTTTTTGAATCTATATTACGTTTGAGGAAAGCAACCGGACGTTTTGTGCTTGGTCTTAACGTATCGTAATTAATAATGAATATGTGTTTAAGTAATATACCTGTGGAATTATAAAATCACTTGATATATTACCCGCACAGATTGGAAATATGACGCCACTTGGTTTTTTAAGATAAACCTGCAGTGAATGTGGCTCATCGACAATCGAAATGAACCATCGAGCAATTTTATGCGTAAAATGCGAATCGTTTAGTTCTTTTACACAGGCCTACAAGGAATTTACCTTGGGGTGTCATCCAAAACAATCAAGCACAACAAAGCCGACATCGCGCTTTCCACTGTAGTATCATGCATAACTCACCGCTCGAAGCTCGGCTGCGCAGTTTCCTGCTTTCGCTTTTAAATTGTATTCATAGGAAGCAAAGGTACTTTTCTGGGAACACAACCACAGCTCAGACTGTAGCTGTGGCAGTATTTACAGTATAAGGTTATTGTTATTGTTTTATGCATTTCTGTACTCCTGCATTTCGAAGTTTTACACATGAGGCCTGCACTAGTGAATCAAATTAATTATCCAAGGAATTAGTGGTTCAGCAGGTTTCCTTTACTCAGCAGTTGTTACCTTACTCCACTAACAAGTGTTGTGTTGGATTCATTTTCTACAGTCGTCATTCACATCCATTTATAGGCAATAGAAGCCTCATACTAGTTAACTGTAGGTCAAATGGTGATTTATTTCTCCACAAAGGAAAGTGTGTTTTTAATTAACTCTTCAGATTTTGTGACAAGTTGTTTGTATTGAGTTATGAACCTGGATCCTTTAACAAAGGCTGTTACTTTCACCTTTGAATATATAAAATGAAGATGCCATTGTCTTTTTCAGACTGAAATTGGTCTTTATTCAAATGAAATGCACACAAAATTCACACGGGTGAAGTAGTCACTAAAGCCATTGGTCCAGCAGGGTGTCTCTTTAGGGAGGGATGTCCCTGAGATCCTTAGCAGGGAACTCATGGTGTGATTGAGGAACTTCACTTCTTTTTGGTTAAGAGGTCAAAGGTCACTGTTGTGTTTTCAGGGTGAATTGCTGGAAACTATTGGCTGTTGATGGATGTGTTGTCACTGAAGTGTGCTGGCCTGAGCTACAATAGGAGATGCAGCCTTCCATACGTGCACGCACACTCCCCCCTACTGCACCCTCCACCCCCGAGCCCCTTTCTTGCTGTTACGACATGGTTAAGGGGTCCAGCTGCTACTGATGTCTTTGACAAGGGGAACAAGAGGAAGGAGGGGAATCCCCCAGTGCATCAATGGGAGAAGAAGACCCATGACCCTCCCCACCTCCCCCTACCCCCGCAGCCCCCGCACACTCTCAGATTGTGGGGTATCACTGTATTGTTCAAGCACTGATGGAGATATACTGGAAGGCCCCAAAGTGTGCCCTTTATCTGGCTGTGCGTAGTTATGCAAGCTGTCTACGGCCTCCATTGTTTCTTATTTTTAACAGAATATAATAATAATATGGTAGTATGCAGAAGTGATTTGAGTGCAGGGAAAGTGCGCTTAATTGGATCACACTGGATAAAATATCTGACAATAACCTCATCATATTTAAGAAGCATTATGAGATATTGCTATATAATTATCTGCAGTAGTTACTTTTTTAATGTATTGGGAACATCTTACATGGCATATTATATTGTTAGAAGGTAAATCTCAAATGATGGGGAGACACATTCAATCTGTATGATATCAACATTTCTTTGGTATTCAGCTACAGGTATGTTTGACATTAGTAGACTTGTTTTCTTCAGAGCTCTTTGCCCTCTGCAAAAATACTAGCAGCATCTGGAAGTGTAGATGTTTTGTTTATGGCTTGGCTGGTCTAAAATACAGGTTTTACCCATGGTTTTATTTCTGGGAGAATATCATGTCTGTAAGATGTACTTTAACCTAAACTTTGTTTGCTTTTGGCGGGAACTTTATGTCCTTCTGTTGCTGTCAGTGTGACCCAGAAGCAAATGGGCATCATTCATATCTGGAGTGTCATCCCAAAGACAGGGTACTGAGCAACTTTGTGAATTACTATTTTCTATTTTGAGTTTGTAACCCTAAATGCGTTCATAACATGCAGTTTTTTTATAACACGGTTATGCAGGTATCTCATCATTTATTGTTGCCCCATGGCACTCACCCCGTAACCATCTGTGTTCTTAATGGCCACACTACTGGCTACCTCACCTGTGGTATGACTGTGTTTAGGACAACACTGTCTAATCACACTGGAGAGGGCAGGTGAGTCATGCAATACTGTGAACTGGGCAAAACTTTGGAGAAGTTAATGTTTGTTTGAGAGTTTTTTGGGATACAGAAAACATGTCATTTTATTTTTAAAATGAGTTACTCCCATAAATATTTTTATAACCCTTAACATTCTAACAATAAGATAACAAAAAAAGCAACAAAGGGACATTTAATCATTCACACTTTTATTGCAAACAGGTATTTGATAGAAAGACTGCAGATTATTGCTAAGTTCCTGTGTCTCTGTATCACTTTAAAATGCAAAATTTGGCTATAGAAGTTATACAGTTATATAAAATCAATAGAATTTAAAGCACGCTGGCTGCTAATCTCCTAAAACAAAGCAAAGTTTTCTGTGCATTCCTCATGGATAAGCAGTAGCAGTTACTGAGCCATCATAAAGCAATTGCTTTTGAATATTTTGTCCATCATAACGAATGCTGGGAGCCTTGGTATTGGCTCTCTGTGACTGAGCAGGTAACCTGGCTTTAATATGTGGACTGTTCCATCAGATAGTGTAATACAGTGAGTCTGTACTTACATGGGTGTGCATTTCCTTCCAAAAAGCAAGGCAAGCATGAGAGAGACAGACTGAACAGCCTGGAATGCATTGTAGCATTTAGGAAAAGTACCCTCTTGCAGATAGGGAATTCCCTGGGTATTTCCGAAGTATTTATGTGTAGCTTCAGAGGACATTAGTTTTACTGTCACTATGAACATTTGACAAGTTTGACTTAACTCTTCCAGACACCACAAATATTCAGTCTATTTTAATCTAAACTGGTGCTTCTCTCACTGTATAGTTTAATCTGAGGTATTTTATACACTTAATAGCATACCTTTCATCCACAGCCAGGAAATGTATCTGTTTCTTCCTTGCTCTGTTACTTTGCACACCACTGACCACATTACCATAGCCATATTCAGGCCTGTCAAATTAAACATTTCAAGTCAGTAGAGGCTGACTTTTACCGAATACCCATTACTCCTGGATCTTGAAACATTCTGAAAGGAATTCGATAAGGTCCAGACAGAAATTATATATGGCTATACTATAATACTAACTTCAGATGTCGAACATCGATACTTATGCGCACATTTGAAGTGAAACAGAGAAGAATCGCTGTTGACTCTTTAGTAGCAATACGGAAGGCTGGTCTTAGTAAGGAGCGGAACTTGTGTTTCCGTTACTTATTCTCTTGCACACAGACATTATGAGCTTCGTGTGGCGTTTTGTTCCAAGATATTCGAAATGTATGGAAACCAATACGTGCGGCATACGACAAATCATTTACCTACATTTATACGCGTTCCTTAGCCGCCAATGTAATGAAACAAGGAGAGATTGGTTAACCTAAAAGCACACTTAGTGTCTTTTATGGGTGTGAAAACAATGGGAATCGGTCCAGAATGTAGATCCTCGTCCCGCTGTCACTGTGCGGATGCGCCCTAACCTCCACCAACGCTCCCGTGTTTTCAGACATGATACTGCCATCTGCCTCTAATTCTTCACATACGCGACTTCGGGCGAATTGAACACAAACAAGCGAACCAAACGTTTACAAGTAAATACGACTGACGTGGGAACACGACACATACAAACAGTGACCCATTTTTACGTGGGCAAGTAAAAGGACAATTCCAGCTACTGTAATAAACCGATCTCATTGCCACCGGAGCGTATCCTTGCAATTCAGGTTGAGAAACAATGCTAGTATCGAGCGTTGCTCCTGACATTAGCAGTTCCGTTCTTCTTTGAAGCGTGTAAAAGCCATTGGCGGTATTACTCCCCGGATAACAAAGGTTTTTCAAAAAAGTCTCAGGTGAACTCATGGGATCGGTGTCGGTAGGAGTGCGAATTTGGCTAGGGTTTCTTTTCACTGTTTTCTCAATCACCACACGTAGCATCAGCGGGGTGGAGTGCCGCTGTACCGATGCAGACCACCATACGATCCACTTCAAGTTATCTACTGCCTTAACACTCCTTGCAATGAAATGGTGGTGCAAACATTTACGTACGATCGTCAAAAAAGTAGCGCTCTGACATAACAAATGAAACCCAACAAATGAAATCTTTAACTGCAACCGATACATTGTATCTTTTCGGGTAGGATTCTCTAAATAATTTTAACGTAACAACTTGTCGCGGTACTCTCGGGAAGCGCGCTCCCCTGCTGCTACAGCAAAACCCGTCTGATACCGAACCCGGAATACATAACGACACAGGTTAGGGTATTGCCAAATAAAACGCATCATAGTTACAGCATCAAAATGCATTCAGAGCAGACATATATGCTTATTTAGAATCACACTGCGTTAACTTGCGTACACCCCTTATTTGGCGGAGGAGGAGGGGGGGTGGGGATGGAAAAAATCGGGTTAATACCAGTTCGCTTCGTTAGGAAGACTTGATATAGGTACTGTGATCTTTCGCTGTGTGTATTCTATCTGGAAGACGTTACATTTCTTTTAGACATTTTCACTTATAGGTAACAATAGTTATACATTATCTTTAGTTATATAATTTAATTTTCTCTTTATGTGTGTTTTTATCATTAACAGAACAGGCTGACATTGTGCTTTGGCACTCAAGGAGTTAACTTAATCTCGCAGTTACCCGGCTGAGGGGGACGTGGGTGGGTGGTGAGCCCGTCCGAGAGCGCGTTTCTCCCTCAGCCAATCAGCGAGAGAGGGCCGATTCCCGGCATGCCCGTCCGGCGAGGGGAGGGGGGGCGGCCCCACCGAATTTGAATGAAGAGAGTCGTTTTCGGCGCCATTTTCGAGTGGAGAGCGATTACATCAACAGCAGCGGGGTAGAAAGCGGCGGTGTGCTGGGGAACGGTCCCGCTGATCGAAACCGCTTTATTTCTTAGAGAAATACGAGCTGAAAAATCACGCGAATAGATTTCTGAAAGCTTATTGCGAGCGACACCATGACTAAAGAAATCGGAAATGATCAAGCAGCAGAAAGAAAACGTTAGAAAGATGAAAGCGGGTCCTGGCTGGCTTCGCCTGTTACGTTGGAAATCCGGCGTTGATTTTTTTTTCTGGAAAAAAAAATATGCAACCGCTGCTAAAAAATATTTAAAAATACTTGAAAAATATTTCCATGGCGGACGAGTCGGCTGCAGCCATCGGGGCGCTGGACTCGGGCCAGTCGGGGTTTTTTTTACCGTTAAATTTGAGCGGGAGCGGAGGCTGTGCGGTCGGTAGGGCTGTCATCGCGGACCCCAGTACCGCACCATCACCGCTTCACTGCCAATCTCGCATCGCCTGCCTTATCCATTATTAATTTTAAACTAAAATACCAAACGTTCGCTTGTTCTTTTTTATGTGATACTTTTTATTTCTTTTTTGTATGAGGATTTGTTACTGAGTTGATGCTTTTCTGGGGAGCGCATTTTTGTGTATTTTGAAGTAACTTTGTTGTGGGATTGGACAGCTGGCTATCAAGCGGACCGTACGATTTTAAAAAAGGGCTCTTATGACCCCATTTTTAAGGTAAGTCGCCTGGGCTGCATCTCTCCTCTTGCGTTTTAAATATTGCCGTCCAGCCGCCTTTGTTTTTGCTTGTCCCTTTTCGCCGTGTAACCGGTTAGACGCTTAGTATGTTAAATAGCGGTAGTTTATGTGGCGTTGAGCTATGTCTATTTGCTGTCGGCTCTTGCCAACGCACAGTAGGCTATCTCCGATGTTGGCTCGCTTTTTCTTCCAAGAAAAAAACATTACACGTTGGGTAGTTCTCTGCTGCGGCTGGTCATTTATACATATATATACATTTAATGTGGGCGACTAAGTGACCAGCGTGGCAAGCTTTAAGTTGGTGTTAATGGTGGTAAGTCTGGGTAGATAGTCACTCTGTAATGTTAGTCATAGCTAGACTACGAATATGTATATTAGCCCTCGTAACCTACCCTTCTTGGTACAACTATCTACGTAAGTAAACCTGGCGTGCAGGTTTTCATGGGTAGTTAAGTTTTCTGCAGCGGTATTCGACTTATCAGCAGTAGGTGTACGTTTCTCACTTTTCATAAAGTTTTTTTTTTGCGGGGAAATGTTTGACTAGAAGGGGGTTTAAATGTAGTCATAATTAATATTATCCAAAAAGAAGTGAGTGGGGAAGTGTAATCCACAGATCCTAACATGGCAGGGAGTTAGCCAGAGTGCTACATAAACACTATAATGTGACCCCCCCCCGCCGCCCCCCCGGGGGCGGGGGTTGGGGGGGGTGGGGGGGGGCCCG
>JAODKC010000080.1:425569-448900 GCA_026777985.1 Mormyrops attenuatus | reverse complement strand
TGAGTGACTAGAGAAGTCCCCCTCCCCCGTTTTGGGACTGGGGGCTCATTTTTACTGCTTTGTGATTACTAACAATTTTATGCATAAGTCTGGGTCTAGTTACCAGTCTGAGTTGTGTCCATTTTGCACACGAGCGGCATTTCAGGCTCCGTGGGGCTGATGCTCTGTTGCCGGCGTGTCGGCCGAAATGTTATCTGTGGAGACCTTGTGCTTGCAATTAGTCAGTCGGTTCGATGGCGACCCGAAAGCGCTGCGCGGCTCCTCCTGTGCGGAAGAGCAGAAGTGATATTTTGAGGACGCTGCTAAATTGCTTTTTCTTAGGTTTTTGAGCACAAGCCGACTATTAAAGACGTTTCTTTCTGACTTTGAAAAGTTTCACGTTTGGTAATGCTTGTTCAACATTTATTATTCGTGTCGTTTTTTAAAATTTATTAAGACGCATTGACGGAGGTCAGCGTAAATCTAGGTTATCGCTCTCTTGGCTGCAGTTGCTGGGAGTGTGTTTGCATGAAATTATACGATAACGCACAATTTTTGGTTTAAATTTATACTCTTGATTTGAATGGTGCTCTCTACTATTGCTTAGAAATTGAACTTGAGAGGTTTACTTTTATTTTTGTATGAGATACCAGCCTTCACGAAAAAGATACCTTGGATTGTACTCCATATACAAATAATGAATTAAATACTTTTCTGCGCGTAATTGATCTCCATAAGCACCTGAAAGTTATTTTCTGCTTTCTTACTTTTAATAGATATTCAATTGTTTTATACTGAGATGGAGATATTGGTTTTGTAAGCTCTGCATCGTTAATTTAAGCAATACTCCATCTTATTTCCATCTCCAGCTGATTCAATTAATGTCAATATTTACCTCTGTAAAACAACTTTAAATCAGTTGACTTGTAACCTTTCTAAATCACGTTTGAAGGATGTGAGTTCTGTCAGAAATTATTTGGATGTGAAACGGTCTAAATGATTCATCTTTTGGTGGTTCGTGCCCCTGTAACCATTCTTCTAAAACGACCCGAAAGGGGAATTCCCTTCAAGACACCCTCATTTTGTGAGAATTTAGTTGTCTTGATGGAAACGAGAGACCCAGGAGATTAATATTACAAATAAAATTGTTTTGTCAGGTATATTTGGTTTTATTGTGGTGCATTGGTCTCAAGATTTAAGTACTCTCAATTATGCCATTATATCATGAATTATATTATGCTAGACACTGGACATAATGAGGAAAATTATTTGCCGTCTTTTAATGGGTACTTCGTTTATCTTGAGGGAAATAGGCTTTGTCTGTTAATATGAATGGTGTTTTAGGGATTGTGGACCTGTGAATCCAGTATAGAAAATTTTTCCATGACATGCAATTAAACAAAACTGTGTTATTCATAAGTCTTTAAACATTTAAAATAATCAAGATAAGCATGGTTTATGAGGGCATGCTGTGTAAAACATGGGGATTTGTATAGCTAAGTTGTAGCATGATAAGAGTTAAATAAGCTTGTGTTTTGTACGCAGCATGTTGTAGAGTGGCTCTTAGTCATGGTGGTCAATACTGGAGGGGAACAGCAGTGCTTAAGTTGGCGCTAAATTATTCATTTTTTGTGATGTAATCAGCACCTGTATTTTGTCAGGTGAAAAAGGCTGCCAGCTTGAGTTTTTATTAACTGGACCATTTGTTGGCTGCTGTCATAACTTTTGTTTATAGACATTACCTGTGAAGGAAGATTATTGTAGCTTTTTTGTTTTATTTATGGCTGTAAAATTGGCGTATTCAACCTTCACTCTTAGGCTCGTGAGTTTTGTGTGTGTCTGCGTCACTAAATTGTAGATGTATATATTTAGTTATACTAAGATTTATTTTGGTGTATTGATTTCCTTTAACTCTTTGAATAGCAATTGTAAATTTATCTAAAGTTTTTGGTGCCATCTTATTGAGCTGTAATTTTTATATATTTTATGGACGTGGTCCCATTTTGTTTCTTGAAGAGAGTATTGTCCGAAGATTAAGTATATAAGCAATGTCCACCATGAGCTTTCATAATGTGTGTTCAGTCTTTCTTTTGCCCTTCTCAAGTTTAGATGTCAGTCACAGAACAATCGGCAGTTTAAGTTTTAGCTGTTTCTTTTTCAGCCCTTGTTAGGTATGCTGGATACCTTGGTATACCTTGTTAGGTATGTCTTATAAGATACAAATATGACAGCTGATAAGTTACATTGTTTCAGATAATGCAGTAAAAAAAAATTATGCTGTAATTGCGGGGTATTGACAGTTGGCCAATTTTTGATTATGTTGACCACATGCACAGTGTTGATAGGTGAAAAATAGTTGGAAGATTTGGGGTTAAAATGTCAAATGTTAAAGCACTTGGCTCAATTTGTCATAGTTTGGCAAGTTTATTGTCCAGCACAGTATGAAGTGTGGTGGCTTTTTTTTGGTGATACTAGGCAATTGGTTATCATGCACAAAACTACTTACATTTTTAGGAATAATAGATATTTTAATTTAAAATTTAATATTTGAATATTTAATTGTTGGAGGCACTATGGTTTATATGCAATTTTTAACTGCCGTAGACACGGAGTGAATGTATTATATTAATTACACATATTTGCTTGATTTACTAATGACAGTATTTTGGTGATTTGCTGAATTTTATGTTGGGGGAGCATTTTGTTAGAATAGCAGTCGCTTTTATTTCTGGAAGTTTCTGTTTCACTGGCAGTTGAACTGGTTGGTGTGTTTTTATTTTTCTCTTTCCTCCTTCCCACCTTCCCAGGATAGCGTTTGAATATTGTACAAGACATTTAATAGCCTTATGAAAACTTAGTTTTCTGGCTTAATACTAGAAGGACTGTCCAGTATTTATCTCAAAAGTACTGGGGCTGTGGGTGGGTGTTTTGTGCATGTCGTAGAGTTGCATAAAATAGTTCCCTTTCATCTGTTTAATATGTGAGCAGACAGCTTCAACTTGAATGTCCCCTTGGGGATTTTAGCCCAGATTGCATGGAATCCTATGGATTTCCCACCGAAAACATTTTAATCTAATGTTTGGTTTTATATAAACCTTTAGAGCTTGTTATTGAGAAGCAAGCTGGTATATGTTTCCCTGATTGTAACTGTTAGCTCTTTAATGCTTGACATTCAGTAAGTTGCTCTTCTGGACCATAACTTGAGTGTATGATTTGAATGTTTTTGTGGAATTTTGTTGGTGAAATGTATGAAACATGGCTGTTTTCCTCATTTTTAATTATTTTAAGTTGATTTTTAAAATCTGCATTTCTTTTGCCCATTTTAAGGAGTGTCAAGTCCATAAAGGGCATTGTGGTGTTGCCTAATTTTATATAGGAGAGCAATTGTGAAGGTAAGGCAGCCCAGTGTCCATTTTTTTTTGTTATTTTGGTTATATTTGTTTTAGTGTGTTCCTTAGCTTTTGTAGACCCATGTGTGTACTGCTTGGAGCGTCTGTTCTGCATTCTAAGAAGTGGTGTGTGTACATTTTCTATATTGAATGCATCTATTTAGACATTTTAGGCTATTGACAGAAGCCCACCCAGAACAGGAATCAGTTCAGACGACAGGTGAGGGGAATGTGGGGTTATTGATGACCAGATGTCAGTCTAGAACCAAACATGTACTGTGAACTATTTGTCCTGCTGCAGGGAACAGGTCAGGGAACTAACATTGTTAATATCCGGGTCACAGGAATATTATTGTTGTAGTAGTAGTTGGTGATGACGGTGATATTAATAATGATAAAAATATGCTTGATGCTTGCTATGTAGTGTGGGTTTAGTATACCACATTAAATGGCCTTTGCACTTACTGGATCACTGCTTATAATAAATACTTTTGCTTCTCTTTTTGATTTTGTCACTGGGGGAGAAGCAAGTCTGTCTTATTTCCAGTAAACGATCAATGGCATTAACCTTTTCAGGGATTTTGCATTTTATTACTGTAGCTTAATAGTGGATAAACCTTTTGTCAGTAGTTATTTTTGTCAGTTGAGCAAGTTTTATTTCTGTAAATTTACTTATGTGTTAGATTTATTATTGCAGTTACCGAATTAACATTGTACTACTCTTACTCTCCCAGATTTCAGAGAGAACCTTTAGCTTAGTATTGTCAGTTTTACTGCTTTTAATAGTCATTGAATGGTTAGTGCTATGTGGTTGTGTTTGACAGTAAAATAGACTACTTGGGGATTGAAAAATTAGGTACTCAACACTGTTCAATTAGTGCACCAAGCCATTTATTAGTAGACATTGCCTGTACTGACATTTTATAGCTTGTTTTACTCATTGCTAAAAATTGTTTTGCAAAGCTATATTTATGGCAAAGTATTTGAGATGTCCCAGATGTTTTCTCCTCCGATACTTATCAGTTTGTTTCAGTGTATTGTACTCCATTGGTACTTGGGGATCAGTAAAATTATATTGGTGGATCTTATTAAATTTATCTATTTTAGCTACCAGTAATTAACATATGTGAAAACTATTTGTCTGTTCTTATGAAAGCTGTGTTTACTCATAAGTGGTTGTATTTTAGATTTCTTGCTGAACTTTGGAGCCAGTGAACAGTTCACACTGCATATGTGCTGAAATTAGTGGAAATGGTTGTGTCTTGTATCCTGGATGGAAAGTGTTTTTTTTTTCTTTCTCTCACAGAGCAGTGTATGCTGAATTTAAGGATTTTACTTTATTACTCTTAAATCACAGCTAGCTGCTTAGAATAATTAGGAATAACACTTGCTCTAATTTCTTACACACTTGTTCTTGTATAAATATTGCATTTCACATGGATTGTCCTGGATAGGATTTTAATTTCACATAATTTTCTGAATTGTATTGTCAACTTGGCTATGAAATACCATTTGCATCAAAAGCAGTGATTTTTGTTGCTAATACATTTTCTTTTAGTACAAACTGTCAAGTTACTTTGGTATAGCTGGAAAGTTTTAGATCAGGCTTAATTAAAAGTAATCTAATGTGCACTACTTTTGGTTTGTTCAGAAACTGTTATCTTTGCTGAAAAATTCCCATTAAGTCGGTAGTGATGACTCAAAGCTTGTGCTTTTTTTCAATTTTAGTCGTTTTTTTTATTGTATTAGGCTTTTGGGGAAATTTGCCGTCTTGTTTATGAATTTATTATTAATATTAATATTTTAATCTGTATATGCTTTTAATAAAGAGGGCTGACTCCTGGATGTATGTGCTACCTGTCTTGTTGGTGCTCCCTTTTATTTTTATATTTATATCTTGCACCTTTTTAAGCTCATTTCTGTGTATAATAATAGTATTTGTGATTGTGCTGAAGCAATGTATCGTATCGCGAATCCATTGTTCTATGAGAGTCTTACAGGTGAGTTAAGATATAATTTTACAATGTTTATTCTGATGGTAGCACTGAGAAATATTGTCTTTGTGTTTTTGTAGTTTTTAATCACCTGAACGATTATTTTAGCATTTTGTTGCTGTGTATCAAACTGCTTTGTGTTAAATCAATGAAAATTTCCTGTTACTGCAATCAAGTGAAATGTCACAAATGTGAAAACCAGCTTCAGTCATTTAGTGAGTTCAATGGAAAAAAAACGTCTGTAAAGGATATTGATTTTCAAATGCTCTGATTCAATTTGTAAAGTTGCAGTAAGTGCACCTTTCTGGTTTTCATGACATTTCTTCATTAGATTTTTTAATATATATTATGTAGTCTAGGTCCTACAGCAGTGGAGCCTTTCTACAGCTTAAAGTTTTTTGTGGACTCTTGCACACTGTATGGAAAAATTAAATGTAGGTACATAAGGTGTAATCTGAGAGTCACTAGTAGCTATGGTGTGATATAAGCCTTAAGTAATATGTCAGTGTGATTTTATGCCTTTTTGTGTTTGTGTTTTGTGGGGGAGGGGCATAGGAGCAAAGTAGTGTTTTGTGATTTTCAGTTTTCCAGATGTGTAATTATAATATTTTAACGGTTGCTTGTGATTTGTATGATATGGCTACAGTGCAGGAGGAAGTGTGCTTCAGTGTGTGAGTTTTATGAGCATGTAAAGGTAGCTCTTCATGTGTGTGTTTATGTATTCCTGACACCCACAAGTAAGATTTTTTTGTTTCTGTAGGGGAGAGAATGTTGTATTTTTAGAAACACAGCCCAATAGTAATTACAATAAACAGCCTTCTACCTCTCGGCTTGGTCTAAATAGCCATTCTGTCCACTCTTTCAGATAAAATGGACATTGGGCCCTCATAGTGAGCTTTAGTATAAATTTAAGGATTTAAATAAAGCATGAAAAATATTTGTTTGCAATTTATAAATATTTTTAATGTGTCTGGTTGATTTATTTTGTTTAATACGGTGGATATAAAGTGCAAGTACTTTGTAAATGTATTCCATTTTGTTTTTAAACATGATTACAAGTAAAGACCTTCATTTAATTTTGTTTTTGCCAGTCTGTCTTTAAAGGAACTATGATGTGCAGTGTAGTAGTTTTGAAAAAGCTTTAAGAATTTTGATTAGGGGGTGTATGTGTGTTCTCATTGAAGCATATCACAGATATCACTGTTACTGTATTGGCATATTGTTTAAACAAATTTTGGTTTCATTAGTGATTACCCGTTAGGTTGAAGATCTGCATGTAACAAAACTAGGTCTAATTTATGTCTAGGCCTAATATTTCAGTTTTTTCCGGCTTGCAATGGTGGTGCTAATACCTAAAGAAAGATTTCTGTAACTGGCATTCAGATAAATCAAGGTCAGATGTCAAATCACTTGTACTCATAAATTCTGCATCTATCTACTGTTTCACTTGTACTGGATCAATGGCAACATTGCTTTTGTGGTGTTTTGTAACTCTTAGATGCAGCCAGGTTTTACAGAACGAAAAATGTGCACTTATAAAGTTTCACATTCGTTAAGTGCTTAGATTCAGCTTTTTGTAGAGTTCAGTATGGGATTAAATTCGCATTCTGCTAAATTTCAGTGCATTTCAAAAGAACGTTTCTTCCTCTCACTACTTGTGGGTTGATTATAGTGTGTGTGCACTTCTGCAGACATTTTGAAATGTGGCCTTTGTCTTTCCCATAGATTCATTCATTTAATTTTAAAATAACACTATTTTAAGAGGACCTTCCAAACTTGAAGCAGTGTTCAAAGATTTTTGTTTTCAAGCCTTTTTATGCAGTGCTTTATGAAGCACTATCTAGTCTAGACCCGATGAAACTGTCGACCCAGCTTTGCCCCCTAACATCCCCTTTTTGTCTGTCTAGCACAGGACCTTGTTCATTATAGATGATGCCTGATAAATATTGAGGCGTCATGGAGAAACTTCCCCTGCCCCCTTTTTTCTGGTTGGTTTTAACCAACTGGAAAACATTGTTTTGTTAGCTAAATGCACTACGGTTAAGAGAAATGTCATGAAGATTGTGGAGTCCAGCTTATAACAGATTATTATGAATGTGAGATCTGCCGTAATTTTATAAGTCCTGTGGTAACATCTGGACCTAGTAAATGCTTTACACCTTATGACAGTCCAATACACTGACAGCTGATCATGTCAAATATACTTATACATGGGTTCTGTTACTTTTGTTTTCCCATGTGCCTATGCATTATGTTCATTATTGTGGTTGGCCATTTGCCCTGCAGTTTGAACCTCGTGAGTGGGGTAGCATTCTTACCGATTATGTGAAAATGAGGTTCTTATTCTCAAAAACAAGGACTTTTGAAATTTTTAAAGTACTTTGAATGGCTTGTATTGCAAAGGGACAGGGAATCCAATTGTTCCTGAGATCAAATTGACCTTGGTGAATCCATTTGGGTGCTGGCTTTATTTACCTGTCAGCTGTGTTTCACCTAAATTAGTTATGTAAATTATACATTTGAATTTCTTACCCCTATTTTTAGTTGAGTGGTGCCTCATAGGACCTAAAATGTCTAACGTATAACGAATGGTCTATGGTATATTTCGAATGGTCACTTGTATAGGACAAAATACAAACTTCTGTGCATGTAGCAGATGTTACTGTCTACATATCCATAGCATGTGGTGAGCATGACTATAAATGCATTTCTTACAGTCAGTTTTGAGATCCTATAATTGGTGTTTGTAAATTCCCATCTAAAAACTGCAAAGACATTGCAGAGTTTTAGCTGTTAATTTGAGGCAATCAATTCTACAGTGATTAAACAAAAAGTAAAATCTCTGACTAGTAGGTTATACAGAATTTCCTGGCAGACTTGATTTACTTGAGCCTTGTAAGCTTTTCTTTAATGACTTGGAAATGAAATACTCTTTTTAACAAAAGCCAGGTTCCAGTGGCTACCCAATTTAGTTGCTTATTTTTATGCTTTTAGGAATGAACAAGTTTTTTTTTTTTTTTTTTTTTCTTTCTTTTTGGGTTTAATTAAATACATTCAAATACCTTATTCTGTGTAAAGGTGCTTCCACCAAAGGTGTGAAATATTTGCCAACTTGTGCCTAGATACTTTGAACCGAAATACTTGCAGAATCTTTCACTTAAATTTCGGCATTATGTGGGCAAATTAAAATAGCGTTTATTGTATTTGAACAGAGATAAGGCTTCTGATGCATCAGGTTTCATTTCGTAAGCATGTTTTGGGTCTAACCTCGTAACAGATTTGCCGGATAGGTAGTTTGAATTGTATCAGCTTCCACTGCTTCTGCCTAGTGCATGGCACTAATTGCAGATTCTCATGTTACAGTAACCATTCATTATACCGAAGGCATTGGCCATCCTCTGTTTCATTGTCTTTAGCCAGCATGCAGCAGGATTTTGCTGGGAGTGTGCACACAAAGGGGCGTGTCTACGTATTTTTGTCAGAATGGGAATTGGTTCAGGGGAACAGGGTTTTGGATGAGTTGGAGTCCTTAACATAGGCAAGGATGTTGGCTGATACTAAGCAGCAGCTCAGTGAAATGCTCTGTTGCGTAACCAGAGCATGTACATGCTTGCAACACTAATGGTTGTAATTGTTATGATAAAGTTGGTTTTCTACAGTTTTCTGTCAAATGATTTGCTATAATAAATATCACTCCTATTCATTTATATTAATGCATAATTGTTCTGTATAGGCTGGTATTTAACTAGAACGCTGGTCCTTTTATTTGTGCAATTCTGTGGTTGCTTTCACTGTTGTCTAAACTTATCATATTACCACCTATTTTAAAATGAAAGGTAGTCACACATTTGCACTTCAGTGATTCATTTTTTGAAGTAGCTGTGAATGTAAGGTTGACATGTTCCATTTTGACTTGGTAAAGCTACTACTGAATCAAATCAGTTAAAAATATGGTTTAGGAATTATAATGTTTGCTAAAATTAATTAGAAAGTGATGTGCTGCATTGCGGGATGGACCTGCTTTGCTACATAATGAGCAGCAGGAGCAGTTTATTTAACCAACAGGTACAAATGTGAGGTTTATGTTTATTTTTCATGTAGAGGTTGTGCTCATTCATGTCATTCTTGTTCTTGTGTTTCAGATGTCGTCAAACCCTGGCCTCTGTTGTGCGTATGTGTGTGACAGAGCAAGAAAGAGAGAGAGCAAGTGAGCGAGCACGGCGTGCCGGGGGGGGGGGGCAAGAGAAAGACTAAGAGGAGACGACGAAAGGGAGAGCGGGAGAGAAGAGGGAAGTGCACGGGCCAGGCCTGGCGGTGCTGTAGCAGCACAGAATGGTTTGTGGGTCATACGGGGATGCAGGCCATGCTGTGCTGCAGCAATAACACCGGGCAGACAGGCCCTGGCAAGCAGCTTGCGGGAAATAAGACTGCAAGCTGACAAGCAGCACATAAGTGGACCAGGCCCAGAAGAGAGAGGCTGGGGATGTCGTCGCCCCCCCCCCCACCACCACCACCAGCACCCCACACGCATACACACTGGCCGCCTCGCTCTAGCAGCACGTAAATATTGGAGTTAAACCACTTCTGATGCCTCCAGTATTGATCGTGCTGCTGAAGTGAAGCCGGCCGATCCATCGGCTGCTGTGTCAACCTTGTCACTGTCGTCTCCGCTGGGGGCTGCTGGGCTGAGATCAGGCGTCTTGCACGTTACAGAGATCAGCAGAACGGGGTGAGGTGATGGCAAGAAAGTGCTGCTGTTGGTTTGCTTAAGGTAAATACATTTCTGTTGCTGTCATTTCCGCATAGAGTAGCCAAATTAACACTCGCTGATGTTTGCTTTCCTCCACAAAAGTTTCACAATTCAGTAATTTAAACTTGCTTTTAAACTGTTAAATATTATCTACTGGGCTATACATGCTGTATACCTGTTTAATGTAACCTGTATTTAAATGTGCATTTTTGTACTGATCTGTGCTTTGTCATAATAAACAATTGATTCACAAATTTGGGCTTTCATTTTCATTAAGATTTTGACATAAACAGTGAATTACATATCTAGAGACATTGGGTGAAACTGAGAAACTTGTCTTAATTAGCTGGACACCTGCAAATATAAAAGCTTGCTTTAAATGACTGAATGAAAAGGTAATTTACTTTCTGAATAAATGGTTGTGTTTTTTTTTCTGTTCATTTATTTGAAAGCTTATTTCTTTCCCTGTGTGTGTGTAAGCTATTTTAAGTGCTTTATCTGTGCTTTCTTTGCGGAGTTTACTCTTGGAAAGCTGGGCCCTTCCTCTGTCATCCTACACTCGTAAGCAGCCTGATCATGTTGGTGCTGTTCTGCAACTTGTGCTCATCTCACTGTATGAGCCATTTTGCATGATTTGGATTTAAAACGTTTAACTGTCAAGGAAGTTCGGTAATAAGTTGGTATTTCCTGAAGTATGTCTTCTGTTGTGTGATTACGTAAATTCATAACTAGTGTGTGTATGTATTGTCCTCACCTTGCAAATTCATCCTCAGCAGAATAATCAGTGCCACACTGGAACGCCAAGAGGTGGTCTGATGGCCTCTGCGGAGGCATTGGTGCTGTGGATTTTCATGGCGGTCGGCCCAGCGAACGTGGACGTCGATGTGGCCGGCATCTGGACGGTACTGCTGTGAGAGCAGAGCATTCTGAAGAGCGCGCATCCTCGGACAGCAGCTGTCTGGCGAGGTATCCCGCCGATGCTGAACTTCGAAAAATCAGACAAGCTAATTCAAAGAGTTCTGCAGATACTGAAATTCACTGGTCCTAAGAAACATTAACGGGGCCTGAACAGAACTCTGAATACCTGTCCATTCTCTCTTCAGAACAGTAAACTATGTATGAAAACTACACAAATTAATGCTCATTGTCTTAATGTTTTGAATTTTATGTAATGTGTATTGTGTGTGTGTGTGTGTATGTATGTATGTGTGTATATATATATATATATTTTTTTTATTTATCAGTGTATAATATTTTTGTGTATTACATGTCGGAGCTTCAGTTTTAAATCAGTACGCAACACCTCCGACCTTTGAAACGCTGGGCTGCAGTGAAACTAGCATTGAGTGTAATAAAGCATTTGGTGAACTTGAGTTACAAAAATGTCAATATTTTGAAGACTATTTTTCAGTGCCACTGGTTACATGAGCTGTGAATTTAATAATAAAAGAGAACTCATTTGTTCGCGGACCTTACTGTATTTCACCACATATGCAATCCACACATACCTACATAACGGAATTGAAATGTTAGTGTTAAAATACGTTTATTGAAATATCCTCATTTATGCAGAACATCGAGCTAACTCGAGCTAAGAGTTAGCGACTTTGTGGGTGAAAACGGGCACAAAAGTTTCGAAAAAATCCTGAATCTGTTATTCCCCTACATTTAAATACGTTCTTTAGTTAATTTTTATGATACACTTATTTTCCAATTGATTGAAATCGAACTACTTGTGACTTCGCATTATTATACACACTATTATACTTCACACTTATAATTACAAATAAAAGTGGTTTATCGAGGATCCTAAATAGGATGGAGGGCATGTTTTACTGTAGTTTGGGTGAAATACGAACGGGAACGTTTAAATTACAGATAACGAAGTATTTTGATCTGCATTTATCTACTTTGGAAACGGCTTATCCAGATGGTATTCGTGGTGACGCTTTTTAAATATTTAAAACCTTAAAATAACTGCATCGGTCTTGTTCTGGAGTATCGGACTTGTAACATTCTAATGTGGACAACCGACGAAATAAACTTATTTTAAATTCCTGAAATGATGCATTTTTATTTTATTCAGAATACTCGCGGCTAAATGGATCGAACGCCTTACAGGACAGAGATTTAAATATTTTATTTTGCCGTTTAATGCTTAATTGGGGGGGTGGAATTGTGATTTTGCAATGATTTTGTATATTTGTCTTTGGAGTGAAACTCAGTCAATTAAACCAAATGCATATGGTTACTTTAAAAAGGGGGACTTCAGTTATTTAGACCATATTCGAGCAGTGTTCAGACTTGATTAAATGAATTGCGTGGATGTCCCCAAATAGAGTTGTGCAACGATGCAGCAAGACAAAACAATCTGAGTCACAGGCGATGGCAATTTTGCGTCGACGAGGTCGTTTAACATGGAACACAAGCAAAGAAGAAGAATAGTGATATTTAATGGTTAACTTTATGCGGGTATTCTGGGGCAATGCTGACAGGGAAACATTAGCAAAACAAATACGCTCGTTGAATTAAAAAATCATTTACCGGTCTTAATGCTTGAAAAGCGTACGATATTCATTTTAACTGAAACTCGTATACAACATGTAATGCACGCGTTTCGTGGCGGATGGAAGAAAAAAAAGTTGAATAAATTTAACTTGCACGCCTCGCCATGAGGCTTCCTTAAAGAGAGGCTGTTACATTTTAAATTACAAACTTAATCAAAGTTTCTTTGTAAATGTAGAGAGCACGACACGGCCGAACGCATATTACGCAAATCCTTATGAAGAACAATATGCTTTTACATTATTTGGTGACCAGTTCGTACTAATTTATACTACTCTGCGTAATGTAAGCGTGTACCTGTATTTGCATGGTAGCAATGCAGTATTTTGTTTTGACACTGAATTGCGAGAAAATCTATTTGTTACTACTTCATCAGTGATTTGCCTGGCAACAGTAGGCTATATATACTTTCAGTGATATGGCTGTGTTTGTTATTAACATGTAGTTACAGCTCTCTTGTTGGACATGGTACCTGGAGTGAAACTGGAGTTTTATTTAATGATTTCTTGTGTTTGAAACATTTTAGTTGAGACTAAACTGCTGTCCGTATTGGTGTCATAATAAAAAAACACTCCGTGGTAAAAGTTTTCGTTATTTCCATTCCCCCCCACGTCGAAGTAATTTTGTTACGGTAAACCTAACTTGCGCAGAATATAACACGTACGTCAGGTTTACACTTAAAAATGAGGATTATTACCAAGATGCGCATATTGGTACAAAATTGGGAAAATACAAAGTTTCATTCAAATAACGTTTGTACTAAAATTGTATTTCAGAAATTTCAAAGACTGCATTATTCTTAATGCTTATAATTAAAAAATGTTATCATTTTTATTATATTATGCAAACATGCAGTATAGCACAGTTTGCAATTTCTGCGCGACTCGTTATCCAGGACCCAGCTCACAGTTATGCAATACATCTCCTTGAACTGTTATTGTGAACGCTGAATCACCAGCCTTTGTTGACTCAAAAACGTTACTGCTGATGACTACCAAAATAATTAAATGAATAAACCCCCTGAATGAGTTTACATATTCATTAAGACTACGTGATGGGTTGTAGTACGCGAGCTCAAAATATAGAGCCTATTAATTAACGTCACTGCTGACGCTGGGAAGGGAAGGTGGGATGTGCGTGACAAAGACCGAATTCCAACCGGGCCCCGCGACTTCAGAAACGGCTAATTCATTCGTTTTATTAAGAAACAGCATAATGTTAATGTTATTACTCAGCTTTTCAACCGCAACAAACTATTCCCTGACTGTATGTAAGCATGTTCACTTATTGTAATTGCCGTTTAATATCTGGTACCAAAATGTATTTGACACTTCCGAGAAGTTATGTTTAATGACAGTACTATCTTAATTTAACACTAAAGTTTTACATTCACTTAATTGCCTTTCAATTGCACATCAAAGGGTTGTCGTTTTATTTAGTCTAACATGACATTCAATTCATATAACCCTAAACACAACAGCTTCATTACATTAATGTATGACAAGCAAATATAGTGTGGTAAAAAAAAAACTAAGTGGGACATCATAATTATTTATTTCAAAGGTAAATTTTCTGACGTCATTCACAAGCCAGAAGCTTTTAAGAACAAATAAAATCTGCTGCTGTGTTAAGCAGACTGGAGTCAAACGTAAAATAATACTTCAAAAAGAAACATCGAGAGCAAAAAAAGGCTGGCCACTTCGCTCCAGCAGCGTGTGGGACCTCCACGCGTGCATATATGAAGGGGTGTTCGGGTGTAGAGATGTGCAAAAGCAATACTAAAACAAACAGGATTGGCGACTCCAAGAAACACATTACTAAGAAAAGGAGGCGAATGAAAACAGCGAGTCCCCACAGCGCCGCGGACAAGTCGAGTCATAAATACCTTGTCTACATTTGAATCTCAATGTGTCCCAATTGTTGACGTCAAGGTTTTGCTCATCGTGGGACCTACGAGACTGCGGCGATGTTTCCTTAACCCCCAACTTTTCCCCCTGAACTCCTGTATCTGCTGGAGAAACCAGAGAGGGTCGACGCAACCTTGATGGTTTCATCGACAATGAGGGTTCATCTCTGTTCCTCCAGCACTGCATTCGAACACTGCTGCTTCATCTGCGCATCACAGGCATTACCCAGTCTCAAAATCGTAGAAAAACTTATTTTTTTCTGTTGCGCTAACCAGCCAGAGATTACTGAATACTCTTCTTTTTTTTTTTTTACCTTTTTGCCGTCTCTGTAAAGCTTTCTTCTTGTTTGATTCCAGTGACTCCAATCGGGACATGCACAGCGCCGCGTCAGTTCCCAAACCCTAAGAGCTCTTCATAAGCGCTGTTCTCCCCTTGCTGCTAGTCTTAGGAAACGTTTGTCCTTCTTCATCTTCTAAGGATGAGTTTCTGACTTAAAATATATCAAGATACCGATGTTTGCGTGTTCTGCCGAGGGGGACATCTCAGTGAGACTTTATTTGAAAAGTACCGCATCTCTGCACATCGACTAGTCTATCCGCAAACATTTAACAGCATCGTGGGACGTTTTAAACAGTCAAGCTTTCTGCTGGTTTCCAAAACGCACTCTAATAATTTCCTGCAAAACCTGCATAAACTTGCGACCTGCCGGTGACATCCTCCTCACGGCGCTCCATCTTTCTGAAAATGTAGTTAACAACACTTGAGTGACGGTGAAAATAGCAAACATACATCCATCATATCAAATCTGCTCTCAGTCAGGAACAGACAGAAAAATGACAATCGTCGTATGTATTACGTTCAATAATCCTTCATTCTTCCTCACTACTACCAAGCATTCCCACTTCATGTAACCGTAACAATCTGTTACCCTCAGATAACGCCAACCATCCTTCAAAATGCATGCAATTACGACATCCATACAATAAAAGTACTACATAGTTTTACGCGCTCAACGTTGTTTTCCTGGTCGACCTACTTTTCAAACTAGCGGGAATTGGCTGAATTACTCAAACGACGATTTTAATTCGTGAATTAGAGCGCGCCACTTCTATTCTCGGATAATAACAAACAGGAAATAAAGTTAACGCAGAGAAGTGCGGTTTCAGTTTTAGTCTTATGCGGGATGAATGAGTGTATGAATACAAGTCAAGCCATGATTCCGAAAATGTAATACTTTCTAGCGAGTCTTTCAGTGGCGTAGCTGTTAATAGTTCGCTTGACTACCTATGCTGGTTACTCGGTATGAATTGGAAAAGATTATGCAGAAACAGAGAAACATGCAATTGGACTAAAGTCGTACTTACCAGCGCCTGAGACGCATAGTGCAACGCAATCATGGCGCTTGTTGCTGTGCAGACTTCACCGTTTTGTGAGAAAAAAAAATTAACTAGTTCAGGGTTTTTTCCTCTTCATATTAAAAACCCATTATATTGGGTGTCTAAGACCAAATATAATATGTTTCTGGAATCAGCCGTCAAAGCAAACTTCATTGAGCGGTTTCATAAATACGGCTCGCAATTTAGCTCACTTTTACATGTTCTATGAACACGTTCGTTTTTCATCTCAGAGCCACAAATGTAGATGATCCCTAGAAGGCCTGTGGAGGAGGAGGTTGGATGGGGGCTGTTGCTATGCAAAACATCAGGAATTGAAACTGTCCACAAGACCGCTAGATACTTCGTCACCACTACTACTTATCAACTGTTACGTGGTCGCGTTTTTTTTTAACGTAGGAAGCTTAATTTCCCAATACCTTTTTGTATTTGGCGTTGATGTAATCGATTCTGAAATCTTTAACCAGACCATTATACGTGTTTAGTATTAATCAAATTTTTGTCAATCAACTTATTTTTAGACACTTAAAATGAACAGCAACTTCCTCGTCGGTTAAAAATTATGATGCGCTCCTTATTCTCTAAGGCGTTCATGGCCAGTAACCCTTTCTAATGAATTTGGTAAATAGGCTATGTTTTCCCAGCGAGTGATTGCTTGTGCTTAACACTTCTTCATACATTCAGTCAGACAAATCTAGGTAAGCGTTTCATTCAGTCTAATGATTAAATGTATTTTGCCGTCGGATTTATTATTCGCATTGCCACCCAGTGAACTATTTAGGTTGTCATAGACACGTACTGAAAGGATTCCGTTGAGTAACTAGCATGTAAGTTTTTTTATTATTATTATTTGTGAAAAACTTTCACTAATGATGCATATCTTAATCGATTATTATTCAATTTGGGGCTGAGGATTACAACAGAATTACCCACGGTTTTGGGAAATGCAACACATTCTGATTTAACTTGGAAGCGCGGTGACGGTGTTTACAAATAGTAAGTCACGTGTAAAACATATTTCTGACCTTGGTTTTCTACCCTTGTTTCCATGCCATTTGGAACGGAGACTGCTCGATCGTACTACGGGATTGGAGGGCTCGGGGAGAGGAGCGCACGTTAGGCGTTCAATTCCCGGAGGTTTCAACTGCAGGGGTCGCTGTTTAACGACATGTGCGTTTTGTGTGGAGTTTTCGACGCTCGATATCCATGTCCTTCGGTGAACGCGCCGTCTATGGTCTCCGTGCGGCTCGGCTTCCGGAAAGGCCAGGAGTAACGCTGCTTGTTTACGGATCGTTCGCTCTTCATCAGCGATGGCCTCGATGTTTTCTTGCTGCCTGGGATGCTGTGGGGAAGGATCATCGGGCCACATCCCTATGAAGGAGATGCCCTCGGTCCAGTTGGACACCCACCATATGGGTGAGCGGTGTTTTTAGCTCTCACAAGACGGTGACATTTCTGACGTGCTTATAACATGGGCGGCGTTCGTCACGCCGTGTATCAGCTAGCTATGCATTTCACGATTTTACTAAAAGCTGCACACTTAAAATGTTGACAGCGCGATTAATAGACTTCGGTAATGATATCCTTTGATACAATCAGTATTAATATAGTGCTGCGTTCGTCATCTCGGGTGATGGTTCCGTAGGCTTGCTTTAGAGTTGTTTCCACGATGCTGTCTTGTGTTTCTTTTTGCTGCTACAGATCTAAGCCCAACTAACGATATGTTTCGATTATTTGCGCGCAGTACATGCATTGACTCGTGTGAAACTAAGTTGGTCCGTAAAGCTGGGCAAACGACTACCGACAGCTGACCATGTTACCCAAACGTGCCCGGCAGGTACCGATGTGGTCATCGTTAAGAGTGGGAGAAGGATATGTGGAACTGGCGGCTGCCTTGCCAATGCTCCGCTTCACCAGAACAAGAGTTATTTTGAATTCAAGGTTCAATCTACAGGTGAGCCCCGCGCTGACTGACAAAAGATGTAAATGAGGTATCGCGATTGCCCATTTCTATAAGTTTTCCGGTGATTTTAAGAATTTTGATTTATTACTATTATTATTACTTTGCTAGTTGTTCATACAGCCACCATAGCCAACCTCACTCTGGTGACTCTTGGACGGAGTACACCTGAAGAAAAACCGTGCTGCATTTATTTTGTAGCTCTAAGCATATCAACGTTTGATAAAGCTAAATGTAAAGTTTGTACAACTTCTAATTGATCTGTCAACGTCATGTTTTTAAATGGGGGATATCCAAAAGAATATAAAAACTTATAAGTTGTGTTCAGGGAAACAAAAGGGAAATGTTGCACAAGTAGAGTGTTAATTAGTACCAGAACTAGCCACTCGCCTGAGTTTCCTTTTTGGTATGATGTTTAGTGTAGGTCGGTTGTCAGGGGTTACTGTCTTGCCTCCAGGTGTGTGGGGAATTGGTGTGGCTACCCAAAAGGCCAACCTGAATCAAATACCGTTGGGGAGGGATATTCACAGCCTGGTGTTGAGACACGATGGGTCAGTCTTCCACAACAATGAAGAAAAGAACAGGCTCCCTGCCAACAGTCTTCCACAGGAAGGCGATATTGTGGTGAGTGGTTGAAAATGGACTGAAAACCAGCTCTTAAACTAAAATTAGACTGTAGATAGCATAGTGCCTAAATGGCTGTACTTGTAACCGGATGTTTGTTGTTTCCAGTTACAGGTTTTACAGTTACAACTATTTTCAGTAGTTAGTAGAACGGATTTTATTAGAACATAACCAGCTCTATAGATGTAAGTAAATTGATTAAACTGTGTTTTGGAATAAGTTAAGGATGCCCCAATCTACTGTTTTGGTACCCTGATTTGATCTATTCAATATTTTCAGGGTTCCCACAAGTCATGGAATATCAGGGAATTTTTAAAAGTGTTTCAGGCATGGACAGCCAGGAGATTTGATCCTTTTGGGGGCCAAGTCATGGAATATCAGGGAATTTTGTAGCTTGTTTTAGTTGCCATTCATCAAAATGCAGTGTTTTCCATGCAGTACTTTGCTTTGAGTTATTACATGGATTTTCCGTATATACTGAGCTTATTGGTTACTTGGTTTTTCGGCGACCATTTATAGCCACCCAGCTCGTCAGTGTCCTGTACCTGCTAACGAAGGCGAACATGCCAGGAAGATTTCCAGAGCTTTGGCTACAAAATGATGACTTCAAAGACTGGGTGCTAAGAGTAGATGATGGAAAAGCTAAATGTAAAGTTTGTAAAACTTCTAATTGATCTATCAAATGTGGGAGAGGGAGCCCTTTACACGCAGTAATTGGTGGGTTTAAAATACCTTGACTGGTTTTTGTCTGCTCAGCACAAAGGTGGCCTGTTTTTCTGTTCTTTGTAGGTCATGGAAATTCTGCTTTTTTGTCAGTGAAAGGCAAGGAAGAGAATGAGAATTTTACATTTGACTTAATGGGAACACTGTATTTATATCTGCCAATTCAGAGTCCCGATCCATTCTTTTAATACATTGTTAAATATATTTTAAATACACACAGAGACAAGCTCAGTAAGGCATTCTTCATCTGAGTAAGCCTCGCGGTTTTGAAGTATTCTTCTTCCTTGTTTCTGCAAGTGCCTCAGATTAGATTCATTGTATTAAACAATGCTGTTTCTGCCTCCTAACAAAAGGATGGCATTGCAAACGTGGCTGGGGCTTACTGCAGTGTGTGACAGAACCTTAAAATCCACACAGCTAACGTAAGGTAGGCGGATGCGGGAAACTTAATGGATCGGCTTTCGGGTCAGGCTGTGGTAGCTGGTACCGATCAAGTAAAAAATCTTTGTCAGCTTGGGACATCACTAGAATAAGTGTTTGGTAAGCACATAACAGCTTTGAGCATTCTTCTCTGGGAAATGAATTACTTAAAACAGAATACTGGACTCCCAAATATCACTTTGTGATATAAGAGTGTTGGTGTTTAGTTGTTTTAATCAAATTAACCTTATTAATCTGTTTGTTTTTCCTTTTTAGGGTGTCACATATGACCATGTAGAGCTGAATTTATATTTAAATGGAAAAAATATGCACTGCCCAGCCTCAGGAATTCGTGGGACGGTTTACCCAGTGGTTTACGGTAAAGAGCTGCACCCGAATTTAATACACAATTTTTGTTTAATGTTAAGAAAACAGTCTGTTCACCCTTTGTGAGTCCACAAACTCCTCCAGGGGTGCCGGATAAATGGCTGTTCTTGTATTCACTTGTCACCTGATGTTTGTATTGCATCAGAGTGCAAGATGAGGGATGCAAAAATGGGGCTGCACGATATCACATAGCAACTGGGGTGGGGGTGTTCCACAAAGCAGAATTTTCCAGTTAGCTGGATACCTTAAGCCAAATGTGCAAACTGTCCAATAGAAAGAGAGGTAAGTGGTATCCCTATTGGACAGTCCTTACATTTGGCTTAAGTTATCTGGCAAATGAAGAATTTCTGCTTTGTGGGATACCTGCCAGAGCTTTAGATGATGGGCGTGAAAATTTGTCCCGATGCCATCTTTTTGGTACTTAATGGACGTTTACTTGCGCCGACAATTTAAGCAGATTAGTAGTATACCTACAATATTTATGTGCGGTGTGTTGTGATGGCCAAAAATGCGTAATCTGTGTAAATTCGGTGTATCCTTATGTTTTTGTAAACTTGTCAGGCTTCAAACTGCAAAAACAGTACCGACACACCATTTTTTAAAAATAATAATAAAAAAAACTTGTTCATCCACAAATCTGTTTTGTTGTGGTTGCTTATCTATCTCTTTATCCCTTTCTTGACTTCAGTGGTTATTGCTTCCATGAGTTACCAAAACAGTTGTGTGTGGCGCTCTATTAACCGAATTTAATAAACTTAAGGATGCGCCTAATTTATACGGACTACTAACTTTTGGGCATGACAGTACACCTCTCATTAATATTTTAGTCATACTACTAATCTTCTTATGTAATTGTGGTTACAAACATCTGTATAGTACTGAAATCCTGGCGGCCAAATTTTAAGCCCATCATCTAACAGCCTAGTGAGTATTGCACATGCACAATATAATTGTGATGTAATGTGATTTCGTGCAGTCCTATGCGAAAACCTAAGAATTTCGACTGAAGGTGTTATTCATCATTAATAACTGGTGTTGCCACTAGAGGGCAGGGTACATTCAAAGTTGAAGCCTTTGCTTTAAATAATGGACAATATGAAAGCAAATTTTCTGTGGGAGAAATTACTTTTTCCCTGCCATTAAGCTTCAAATTGAATGTTATATTTTTATTAAACTTCTGTAAACTCCAGCATGTCTTGTTTAAAACCAATTTTGCCCACCCTTCTGCTTTGCCCTGCAGAAAATATCCTCGTTTGGACCCTCATGTTTTTGCTTTCTCTTGCAGTGGACGACAGCGCTATAATTGACTGCCAGTTCAGTGACTTCTACCACACTCCCCCTCAAGGTTTTGAAAAGATCTTATTTGAGCAGCAGATCTTCTGAGCTGTGGGCCATGTCTCCATGGGAACCTGCAGCCAGTGTACCCTGTTGCTTTTCTCCGTCTGAGCTGGACCTGCAGATTTCTATGACCCACAAGTTGTTGCCCGATCTGGCTTGAGTGTCCCTCTGTGAGTGTTGTATATTCAGGCTGTTCCACGTCCCCTTGTCGAGAAAAAGTATCGCTTTCAGATATTACACTTGCCTCTGATTGCCTCATGTATTTGCTGCTGCCGTTGCTGTTGTTGCTTTATTTTAAAGAATAACTAACAGGTGTTAACACAAGTCCTCAAGAGCCGAAGCCTTCATTACTGCTGGCTGCGATTGTAGACACTTTTACTGTCAAAAGGCCATTATTTAAGTTTGTTTTGTGGATATACAATGACGCTAACATTACAAAATGGTGATCGTGGCAGCCAGCAGGTCCTCCCTAAGAGGAGATGCTGTATTCATAATGTGTATTTTTTTATTATTATTATTTTTTAATTCTGTCTACCAGTGTGTTTGTGCCCACATGTGGATTTGTGTTGTCCATCATGTACCTTTCCAGGCGTCGGCTCACCATGGGGAAAAAGGCAAGTGGTTTAAAAGCCATGATTTTCATTTACTCGTTACAGATGTATACATCAGGCTTGTTTCTATTAGTAGTTTTTTGCTTAATGTGAGCTTAATCTGTTTGAAAATATTTAATCTCCTGGAGGATTGGCATAAACATGCCTGTTATAATGTCTGGCAATTTTAATAGTAGTTCTTAAAATATTTTATATATGTAAATGTAATGATTGCAGACAGTTTTACTTCAGAGGTTTAAATTTTATTTAAAATGCCTTTTTTCCACTCGGTATCACATTGGAAAAATCCAGCTAAATGAATGAGTTTGGTTTGTTTACAGATTCAGGGAGCATTTTAAAAAAAAAAAAAAAATTATTATTATTTAAATATTAAGTTTTTGCACTGAAGGGATCTGAGGAAGTGTTCAAAACCAAATCTTTGTGATTCTGCACTAATAAACTTTTTTTTCCCTCCCCAATGACATGGTGTCTCTTTAATCACAACTTGTCCTGAATTTAATTAATCCTAGTTGTCAGACACAGTTAAAATATCCTTAGGCATCTGGATGCTGTCCTGATGGCTTCAAGCCTGAAGGTCTGGAAGGAGAGATTGCTGCTTACTCGGAAATAGTTCATGGATTTTGTGTGAATGTGTCTGTCACAAAATGGTATGAAACGTCTACCTTCGGCCTCCATTCACCACGTATATGGCCTCAAGTTAAAACATGACTTTTGGGCATCGTTTTTTCTGCGATGAAGGAATTAATTCGATACCCGCTCTCTGCATTCAATTAGATATCCGCTTCGCATGCTTTTTATACGCAGTGTCTTCTCAGAAGCAGTTACGATATGTTCTACGTGAAGCTCTTCCCACCCTCCGGCGCCCCCGGAGCGACATTAGTCGCCCGGCGTAAAAGATTCTTATGTAACTGCCGGGAACCCAGCCTACGCAGAACGGCCGGTGCTCGAAACCCCATTGAATAGTGTGTTTGCGGCCAGGGGCGCGGCAGAGGACCGCCGGGCTGTCCCTCCCCGGCACACGTTACGACCTCTTGGCGTCAGCGGCCGCGCTTGGCCACGCCCCCCCCCGACCGCCCGCGCCTGGCCACGCCCCCCCCCCGGACGCGCTCTGCTGCGCCTCGCCGCCCCCCTTCCCGCTCCGCTCAGCAGCGGGACAGTCTCCCGTCTTTCACTGGAGCTCCGAGCGCCGGACTGCAGTCTTTTGGGGGGGGGGGGGCCGCGCGCGGGGGGGGCCGCGGGGGGAGGGGGGGGGGGGGGGGGTTGGGGGGGGGGGGGGGGGGGGTGGGGGGG
>JAODKC010000080.1:392118-419465 GCA_026777985.1 Mormyrops attenuatus | reverse complement strand
CTAAGGTCCTAAAGGGGGTGGTATAAGTGAGTTAAGGAAAATCTCAGTTAGCAAAAATAATAAAAGGCGGGGGGGGGGGAGTCCCCACCGGCAGGGTGGGCAGCAGGAGGGATTACGCTGGAGGACCCAGTGCATTCCTCCCTGACATAATCGGCCAGTTCCAGCATTGTTCTTTGGCTGGCTGGCTGGCGGGGGGGTACATCCCACCCCCATTACATCACTCAGGGGAAAGCACTCAGTTTTGGAACTTTTCCAAAGGTCTCTCCTACCTTCAGAGAACTTCCGCTGCAGCTTTTGCTGATGTTAAGTTATAGTGACACCGGCTGCTTCTCAGTAACCGTGTCTGCAAGGTGTTTAGTACCCCACTGTGGGGGGGGAGGGGGGGTAACTGGCATGCAAATTAGGCTTTTACTTCAGTTTTACTCCACAGCCTTCTGTGATTCTTTGGTGCTGTAGGTAATGGCAAAGCGTACATTAGGGACTGAGTGAAATGCCGTCAAACTGCCTGTGATTCACATGCCTGTAAATGACACACTTTTTTTTTTTTGGCTTGGCCACCTAACTGTGGATATTATGAATGGCATATAAAGTAAATTCATTGAGTAGCATTCGAAATGCGTTTGGAGGTTCATTAAGTGAAAACTCAGAACAGAACCTGCAGTGGAGATTATTTTTATTGTTGGGTTTGTCAGAATTTATTTGCTGAGTACAGAAGGGGTAAGGAACCTCTTTTGGTGCCGGTGGTGGCAGGACATCAAACAAACATACAAGTGAACATACAAGCAGGACAATAAAAAAACAATATATAGGATAAACTAGAGGCAGCGGAATGGAAGTAGGATGTGCAAATAAGCCATAAACATGCAAATGAACAAATAAGGTGAGAGAACCAAATTTATGGTGCAAACAGTTGCTTTATGTACCAAATGTCTGCATGGTGGGGGGCCCTTGAGCTGTGGGTCACACTTACACTTTGTTGTAACCCCCCCCCCAACAGAACAAAAGAGACGAACACTTGCTAAAGAAACGCAACGTCCCACAGGAAGAAAGCCTCGAAGACTCTGACATAGATGCAGATTTCAAAGGGGTAAGTCTCCTTGCACAATCCCTGAGTAATCTGGCAGGTTTACTTGTGTTGTTGTTTTCCCTTGTCTGTATGTCAAAGCCGGTTGGCTTATTCAGCCTTGAACCCGCCCATCTCACGTGCCGTCACACTCATAGACTAATGGCAAGAGATTTAAACTGCCAGGTGGGGAGGGATATGATATGATTTGTTTTCAGTGTCTCTCTTTTTTTCCCTCCTTCTAGCAAAATGTAACACTAGATGCTATCCTACAGGTAAGGCTTAATAAGCATGGATAATTGGTGTGCACTTTTGAGCAATGATGCCCTGTGGGATTGTGGGAAGTGCTAATGTGCCCGTCGCTTTGTCTGCCTCTGAAGAACGCCACTAGCGACAACCCCGTCATGCAGCTCAGCGCGGTGCAGGCAGCCAGGTGAGAGTGTGTGTGGTCCCAGTGTGTGTGTGTGTGTGTTTGAGATATAGATACTGCCTGGGAGCAGAGCCTGTGTTTGTTGTCCCCGACAGCTGCAGTGCAGATGAATCCCCACCAGGGGCTCCCTTGGCTTTTCTTGCCTCGTCCTCCGCTCTGACACTCCTCCTCATCCTCTCTTGCAGAAAATTGCTCTCAAGCGACAGAAACCCCCCCATCGACGACTTGATAAAGTCAGGAATTCTCCCCATCCTGGTCAAATGCCTGGAAAGGGATGACAAGTGAGTATGTAATCTGCTTTAGGGTGGTGTGTGTGTGTGTGTGTTCGCGCTAGAGTGCCACAATGTCCATGAGTGCCATGTCCTTTCCTTCTGCCCTTTAACTGGTTCCCAGTCACCCAGTGTGGAGCCTTTCACTTCCTGTGTCCCATAGGGGAGGGTGGTGGGTGTGGGCTGGGGCAGGGGGCAGCCTGTTGTCAGGTTTCACACTCCGACAGTCATTGGTGGGCCTGGTGCCAGGGAGGCGGGGCCTAAGTAATGGGGGTGGAACTGTTACAGTGACGATGGAACATAAATGCGGTGACATGTCCCGGTGACGGGGGCACTGAGGGCTCCTTGGAGTCCTTCTGAGTGACTCTGGTGTCAGCCGCTTAGGACCTGGGGGCTTCTGCATGCTTGCATCTCACTGGGCTTTTTTTTTGGTCGTTTTAGATCTTCAGACTGGATCTGAAAGCCCTCGTTTCCTGGATTTTTGGTTCCCGCTGTAATGGCATGCCTATGCCTAGATTTGCACACCATGGTATTTTATCTCCCTGTGCGCAGTAACGTCTGGCCAGATTGTGGAGGTCAGAGGTCATGGGGGGAGAAAGCGTGTGGGAGTGCGCTGCGTAGGCTCGGCCTCCGCGTGCCAATATAAACAGATCCGCGTTCCCTGCTCTCGATGGTCGCCATTCCCAGGCTCCGGCGTCTGACCTGAGTGATCCATGCCAGTCGTGGCGTCGGCATCCTGGTGCTGGGGAAACAGGGCGGGGGGGGTTTCTGTGGAGAAGGATGTTTGTCGTATTCAGCTGCAGAGGTTTTAAGCTACCGTGATCTGAAAAGTGGGAGTGGCCTGTCCAGTTTCGACGCCCCGCCCGCCACTGTCTGTGAGCTAACAGTCCCACCTGTTTCTACCTATTCCCACAGCCCGTCCTTGCAGTTCGAGGCAGCCTGGGCTCTGACAAACATTGCGTCCGGCACCTCCGCACAGACTCAGGCTGTGGTCAAATCCAGTAAGTCCCCCAGCTGATGTGTTTCTTGCCAGCTCTAATCTGTGTGCCAGTGTGGGTCTGGACCATGCCCCTGACCGCTGTCTGATCGCACCCGCAGACGCGGTCCCACTCTTCCTGCGGCTGTTACACTCTCCCCACCAGAACGTGTGCGAGCAGGCCGTCTGGGCACTGGGCAACATCATCGGTGAGTCGCCCCTCCGGAGGAAGTACCGCCCACACCGTGCTAGCTTCGCACAGCCTGATCCGCCTTCCTGTGCCCACAGGTGACGGGCCACAGTGCCGGGATTACGTCATCTCGCTGGGTGTGGTCAAACCGCTGCTGTCCTTCATCAACCCCTCCATCCCAATTACCTTCCTGCGGAATGTCACCTGGGTCATCGTGAACCTGTGTAGGAACAAGGACCCTCCTCCTCCGATAGAGACGGTGCAGGAGGTAAGGCGCGTGTGCGTGCGTGCATGTGTGTAACACGTGTGTGTGTGTCCCCGTGTGCGTGCATGTGAGAGATACGGAGGGAGAAACGCCTTTCGCTGTAGAACACACCATTGTTAGTGCCGCTTGTTTTATTTGCTCATGTTAATTACTGTTTAGGATCATTGATCAGTTTAAATATTTAAAAATGAGCATAGAAGCTTATGTTTTAGTAGTGGGTTTTCTGTAGGGGGCAGCATGTGGCTCCCCCCCCATTGTCTCCTCTCCTCCCTCTGTATTGGGTTAGTATTCCCCCCCCGTCAGCCGGTCAGAGCCTGTTAATCTCCCTGCTTTTTGTCCTCATGACCACCCGGTTCACAGCCAGTAACTGAATCACGCACCCTTTCCTGCCTACAGTCGGTGCATGTTTTTGCTCCCTCCCAGACAGTCCACGTTTTTGCTCCCTGCCAGACAGTCCACATTTTTGCTCCCTGCCAGACAGTCCACATTTTTGCTCTCTACGGGGAGCTGGGAGGGAGCAAAAACGTGGACTGTCTGTGGGTCCCCATGGACCCGATTGGGAAACACTGCTTCCACTGTTTGAAAAGGTCAAAGTCTGGACCAGTCGGAATCCATTTAAACGTGTGTGCACTGACTAAACCGCAGTGCTGATAATCTAAGCTGGGAACAGTGATGGATCCTTTCATATCCCAGCTTTTTTGTTTGTAATCACCCATTAGCTTGATGACTAATGCAGTTCACTTCTGAGTAAACAGACTCTCTGTGCGGGAGCCGTCCTCGCCAATGTGGGGGGGACACAGATAAGGGCGACTCAGTACTGACCCAGTCATGCTTGACAGCAGAGACAATGCTTGGAGTGTAAATGCTGGTTATTTTCTGACCTACTGCTACAATCCTGTATTTTTAGTGCTTGCCTGTATGTTGCCTCATTTCATTTGTGGTGTGTGTGTGTGTGTGTGTGTGTGTGTGTGTGTGTGTCATCCATTCACTGCTGAATGGAAGATAATCCAGTAATCAATACGTGTGAGAGTTCGGGGGGGCATGGTTGGTCCTGTAGGACAGCAACATCTTACCGCTTGATGCCACTGATGCTGGGGAGTGGATATGGAGACATAGTCCCCCCCCCCCCTTTTGCAGCCAGGTACTGACCCAGAGTTTGCCTGTTCTGGTTCTGATGGTGGCATCTGATAAAATGCCTGCCTATAAAAGTGCCGAGTCATCTGTTTGCTGCACACTCAGCCTCTCTCTCTCTCCCTCCCTCCCTCCCTATCAGATCCTGCCCGCCCTGTGTGTTCTGATCTATCACACCGATATTAATGTAAGTGCCGCCTCTTATCTGTTTTGAGTTCATGCCTCCAGTAAACACAGCTGCTGCCACAAAGCTCTGTCGGGCTTCCTCTCGGCAGTGACAGACAGGCTTAGGGCTGAAGGAGGCTGTGATACGAGGCTCCCTTCCTGCGGCCTCTGTGATTCTCAGGAGGCCACTCTCCACTTCCTGAGAGCTCATGCCCACCGTTGTGGCGAGTGCAGGGTGATGTTCAGAATAATGGCAGCGTTGGTCATAAATAAGTCACCAATGATTTTAGTTTTTGCGCTAAAATCAAGTCATTTACAGTTAAAAACCTTAAATGGCAGTCACAAAGTATTTAAAAAAAAAAACGCCTCTTAAGTAATCTTATAATTCGAGCTCTTGTAACGTTGAACAGCAAGACCTTTTCATTTATTTTACCTACTCAGTATAAAAGCTCACAAATGAACTGTTTTGACACAAAAAAAGTTTTCAGTCCTGATGCTTTTGTGTGGCATAATAGAGTATTCCCACTCCTCAGCAGTTGCTTATAACACTTACCAGAATAATAATCCAAGGCTAAGGGTGGTAAATTATAATACCGATAGCATAGCTTCTCAGAGTTTTCAGAGAGACTTGCTTTTCTGATCGTAAACATAGGTATTTTGGTTTATTGCCTATGCCAGTCAATTCATAGAACCTTAAAATCATCCAGTTTTTAAGCCGACCATTATCTACTGGCCATTCTTGTGTCTGAACGGACCTGTCCTTCCCTCTGGTGTTAGATTCTGGTCGACACGGTGTGGGCTTTGTCCTACCTGACTGATGGAGGAAATGAACAAATCCAGATGGTCATCGACTCTGGTGTGGTCCCCTTCCTGGTGCCTCTGCTCAGTCACCAAGAGGTCAAAGTTCAGGTGAGTTGCCATGATTTTTTTTTTTTTTTTTTCTTGCTTGAATACTGACTTTTGGGTGTGGCATGGTGGGGCTAACGTATCACTTCCTGTTAAGACTGCAGCCTTGAGGGCTGTGGGCAACATAGTGACTGGGACGGATGAGCAGACGCAGGTTGTGCTGAACTGCGACGTTCTGTCCCACTTCCCCAACCTGCTCACGCACCACAAAGAGAAGATCAACAAAGTAAGAGCCTTCTTAATGCTTTGTTAGCTTGGTTGGTACCTGGTTGGCTTTGTTAGCTTGGTTGGTACCTGGTTGGCTTCGTTAGCTTGGTCGGCGACCGGTTGGCTTTGTTGTCAAGAGAGTCAAGCTCTTATTGGCTACTGCAGTTGCATCGCTGGGAAATGGCAGGTCAGCTGCAGACTAACAGAACTGCAGAGAACTCAGACAGCCAAGACAACCTAACCCTCCAAGAAAAAGGCCAAGATCTGTTTAGTGGGACCCTCGCTGTGTTTGACATCATCCCAAATTGTCCTGTAGCTGCCCCGCATGTATTGCCTTCCCACAGCAGTCAATAGTATTTTTCTGCATGTTTGTTCTGCGCTGCGGCAGACATTCGCTCACCTACTTGAATTCCTGAATCAGCTTGCATCTTTGGCACAAGTTTTGCACGTACGCATAATCTCGCTTTCGCCAGCAAACCTGATGGATTACAAGTTGAGACCATCCCTGTTGAGCCTGTGGTTTGTGAGTGTTTGTGAAAGTGAAACCGAAGTTAACGCGTCTGTCGTCTTGCCTTTCCAGGAGGCAGTGTGGTTCTTGTCTAACATTACAGCTGGGAACCAGCAGCAGGTCCAGGCTGTCATCGACGCTGGTCTGATTCCCATGATCATCCAGCAGCTGGCCAAGGTCGGTCCACCATCACCACCAACTTGTGCACATCCCTGATTCCCACGTATTGGAGTTTGGTAGTAAACCCCAGTCTGCAAGTGCAATTGCTATATGAATGAGAAATGGCAATATTCTTAAATGGAATGTCATCTGTCCCTCCAGAGGGGGCTAGCTTAATGTAAACGCTCTGCTACCTAGCTGTCATCAAATGCAGTTTGTTTTGTGAAGGTCATTCACAGTGTGGTGATGTTAGTCACAGAGAAGCGATGCACACCCCTGTCTTTCTCTCCATAGGGTGACTTTGGCACGCAGAAAGAGGCTGCCTGGGCAATAAGCAACTTGACTATAAGTGGAAGGAAAGATCAGGTATGTGAATTAAATTTTTTTTTTAATTCAGTGGGAGCCCCCCCCAAAGAAAAAATGCAGTTCATGCACTAAGATTCTGTTCGTTCAGTCACAGCTTTGATTTTTTTCCACAGGTGGAGTTCCTAGTCCAGCAGAACGTGGTCCCGCCCTTCTGCAGCCTACTGTCTGTGAAGGACTCTCAGGTGGTTCAGGTCGTCCTGGATGGGCTCAAGAATATTCTGATCATGGCAGGCGAGGAGGCCAGCACTATCGCGGAAATCATTGAAGAATGTGGCGGTAAGATCGTTCATATTAGATTAGATTCGGCTTTGTCACTGTGCTGAGTGCAGGTGCACAGTCAGTGAAATGCAGTTAGATGAGTTTTGTTCTCAGAAGTCAGCATCCTGTCTTCATCATAGGTTTGGAGAAAATTGAGAATCTGCAGCAGCATGAGAATGAGGAGATCTACAAGCTGGCATTCGAAATCATCGACCAGTACTTTTCAGGAGATGATGTAGGTGCACCAGTTAAGCATGGAATTTAGTCACTAACCTGTATGATACTGGTTTTGTATGTGAAATGAAAATGTTCATACAGAATAGTTTTGTGTTGGTTTAGTTGTGGCACATCACAGTTAGAATATCGGCCTTTTGCTTCAATGTGTGGGTACTCTCCTACACATCTGTACTGATAAGAATTTTTTCCGTTTAAGCTGTTTATTTGGTACTTATAACAGTGTGAGCAGTGACTTATTGCAAGGAAAATCTGCAGACCTCATTTATGATGCTGACCCTTATTTTTTTGTTTTGCTGCCCCCCCCCCCCCAGATCGATGAAGACCCAAGTCTGATCCCTGAAGCCACTCAAGGTGGGACGTTCAACTTTGACCCAGCTTCCAACCTGCAGACCAAGGAGTTCAAATTTTAAAGCGAAGTCCTCAGCAGCCTGTCACCTTCAAGAGACCTGAGTAGATCTACTAACCAGAAGCGCGCACCGTGACCACGCACTGAAGGATCGGAGACAATTCGAGACGATCCTCTCCAACGCCCCCTCACTCCCCACCACCCCTGATGACTCTTGGTTACAGAGGCGTTGTGACGGAAAAGGCCTCCTCTGTCACTCTGCTGTTGCCAAACATCCCTCTCGCTGAAACACACGCGGACTGGAGCTGCTAGTGCATGATCCTAAAAACGTATCATATTGACAAGAAAGAAGGAAAAATTCCAACATCAGCGTGAGAGGATTTTTCTTTCTTACACCACCACCCCCCCCCCACCCTGTTGTCCTTTTTTACTTCCCTGGAATCATTCCAGGCTCACTAAAGCGATTGCAGCAGAGCCCACCAGCTTCTGGACTGAGGCTCCGCCTCGGGGCCGGGCGGGACAGGCAGCGGCTGTTTGGTGCCAGCCTGGCTTCTGAGGAGGAGGGGAGAGGCCAGGGAGCAGCGATGGACTGAGCAAACTCTTGTTTATCTTTCTGTTTTGGGAGTTATCATTAGAATGTTTATGTGTTAAAATGGCAACATTTACAAAAATGACTGAACACAACTGAAGGCACACACATGGTGAGATGGGGGAAAATTTTAATCGTATTAATTTTACTACAATTCTGAGAAGAATGAGACGTTTAAAAAAATATTTTGCAGCACTGATCTCTAAGTGTGGAACCCAGAAAATGAGAAGAAAAAAGCGAACGTGGAGATTTAAGCTCTGCTTGAGCTCACACTGAAGGATTTGCAAGATTGAACTCTGCAGAAGTGACATCGTTGCCTGAATCCCTTCTGACTGACTAGGCGTGTATACTGCGTGATGTGGGGATTCCCAATCTTCCATGAGTTTGACCTGGTGTGGTTCAAACCCCCTCAGCCCCTCAATCTTAATCCTAATTTCTCCCTTCCTCCTACCACTTGACGAATAGACACGGCAAACACTGGTCTTGCTTTGGTCTTTTTTTTTCTAAACTTTTTTTTTTTAATTTACATTTTTTAGTTTAAGATGGACAAGTAGTAGACTTGTTTAAACTGTGGAGCTTCCGTGTGTTTGGTTTCTCAGTCTTTCCGAGTAGTGACCCGCGCTTACTGTCTGTGGAAAGTGCCAGTTGTTCAAACACGTGACGGTGGGATTGGTCACACTGCGTCTGCAATACTTTTCGTTCTGGTATATATATACAAGTTTTTTTGTTCTTAGATTTACTGCATCAGACCCTAATTGTACAAACGAGAACATCTCTTTGGAAATGTTTCCCGCGTGAGGGTCGTGTAGAGCTGCTCCGGGTTCCCGCGTCATATTAATGGTCTGATTTCTGGCTGTCCCCAACCTGCGTGACACGCTGACGGACGGTACCGCATTCAGAAATGGGTTTTCTCGCTGTCGTGACTGGACGTTTAACCATTTTTTTTTTTTTTTTTTTTATTATATCCCTGTGCGTTTTACCTGTAAAGGGATGGAAATCAGAACCATTTTTTTTTGCTTTTGGACTAATGTAGTTACGTTTTTGGCTGCTAACTACTGAAGAAACCTGTGTGTTCAGGAAGAGCAGTCGGAGCCATGAAAAAATTTGAACAAAACTAGCAGGTGTACAGACATGCACTATTTAGACGCCTCGAAAGAGCCACTTTAAAGATTAGAGTTTTTGCCTTGTATCTCTGACCGATACAAGCTCGTTTGTTGCAAGATTTTTACTTGCTGAGAAAAAAAAACTTCTTTTAAATAATAGAAACGACAGATAGCATTTTGGCCTCTGATTGTTTATATCTTTTTATAAATTTTAGATTGAATTTCTCTTTAAGGTGGCTCATTGTTTCAACTCTTGTGCATATTAAAGGTGAGTTGAAAATCATTGTGCCTTTTGGTTTTTCATTTCTAAGCAGCACAACCTTTTTCAAAACAAAAAAATACAAACTTACTGATGTTTGGATTTTTTTTTCTTTCTTTTTTTTGGTGCGGGCTTTCCCTTCTTGCTGGAATATAACCGTGAAACTTCTCAGGCAGGGGCTGGGACTCTCACCGCGTGTCAAAGCGTGTCTTGGCCGTAGTATCCTAGTGGACACACCGCCCTCCTCGGTCGTGCCCGCTCACCGCGTCTGCCTGCGTAGCTCTGCCCGCAGCCATACGTCACCATTGGGATTCTCAGGGATCTCCTTGGTGATACTGCTGTTCTCATCGCTCCCTCAGGACATGCCCTGTGTATTACTGATCCTAACCAAAATAAACTTGCTGTTAGCCATTGCTTCTTTACTGTTCCAAGCGTAATGATTGTGTGTGTGTATGGGTGCGGGGGTTAAAATGGATACGCTTTAGGCGTAATAGAACGCAAGGACCTTGTAAAATGCTCTCCACACTTGAAGCCGGAATGTATTTTTCCACATGCTCCCTCTGGCCCGTAAATATAGATTACATGGTAATTTCAGTGTGTGAATCCTGCTGAAATACTGTGTTTTCATCATCCTTCATGTTGGGGTGACACTGGAGGTGTAAGTAGAACGAAGTGTCATCTGTGGTTAAAGGTGCCTGATAATAGTCGCTGTCCGAGGTCCTGGGCGAAGTCTCATGATTAACTTTGAGTTTTCCCTCGTTATCTATCGTCGTCTGCCTACTAGCGCGTACTACGGAGAGACGGCAGTAAAGAAAAGGTGTTTTGCTTTCACATTCACTGTACAAATTCATATGGTTGTTGAATAACACGTAGGTTGGGTTAGTGTATGTACAGAGACGTACACCCAGGCCCGTCTCCGAGGAGGGGTGAGGCCCAGCTGAGGTCAGCATGTAAATCATTGTGCCCACTACTGCTTGGTCATTGTGATACAGGCGAAATTATAGTTAAAAATAACAGACCGATCGTTGTCTGCAGAGGGACCATTCTGGACTTGCTCGCACCACGCGGTAGTGTGGCCGTGCAGGTTATGTTATCTTAGGCTACCTGATCATGTCCAAGGTAATTGATTGAGAAATTGTAGGGTTATTTTCAATGTATATTTAGTAGGGGTGTAACGATACACAAAATTCATGGTTCAGATCCATATTAGTACAGCAAGGAAAAAACGATTTGTTTTGAGATTTATTATTCAAACTGCAAACACAATTAGGGACGGCCGCATTCCACCGTGTCGACGTGTCTGGGTAACACGTGCTGCGATACATAGACATACAGCGTATAGCTAAGACACAGTCCTGGCCTTAGCTCTGCAGTACTGGCGCACTTTGTTGGTAAACCAAAATGTTCCCAAACCGCCAATTATTACTGACCATAACCAGCATCAGCCATAAACAACTCGCAGCCACAACTACCATGAAATCTCTTGTTGAACATCTACTTGTGAATTTCGATTCCGTGCCAAACGGAAGAAGGTCACCAGATTTCCAGATTCTCGATTCTTTTGCAATCGACTCCCAGCCCTACTTCATACACCGTACGGGTTTAGAGGTGATTTATCGTTCCTCCACACTGCAGGGGGAGACGCGCCGCTCAGATCGAAAGCAGATCACGTCGTGTCGATGTGTCAGGCTGAAGTTCGCAGGCGTTTCGCGTACTGAGTGGGAAGGCCTAAAAGCGGTGAGGTGCCCCAATAAGTGCGTGTGAAATCTCTGCAGGCTCCGGGGGGGCAGAGAACAGCAAAACTCACGGCGGGTCTGAACTGTCGCTACGCCGATCGGAGACAGTTGGAGTCTCCGGTGTGATGGCGGAGAGCCCCAGGCTGCTCTCGCCCGTCGGCCTGCACCGCGCAGTTTGCGGCGGGGTACCTGCTGGCGTTGCTGTGCGGCAGAAAGTGTTCAGCGGCGGACAGATGGGTCCTGGTGTGGCTCTTCTACGACGCGATCGTACACATCACCCTGGTAAAGCTCTTCCGGATTATTCAATCCAGGTTTATTGTTTTGCCACGGTTGATTACATGTTAAGTTACACGTAGGTTAAAATCGAAACCAAAATGATAATATTCACTTTATCGGTGTTTTCTGTACATTGCATTTGACTTTTATTGGCCTACATATCCCAGAATGATGGCGTATTTTTGCGTACGTTGTAGACTCTCAGCATGTTTGCCACGCTTTTTTCCCCCAGGAAGGCCCATTCGTCTGCATGTCACTAGTCGGCACCGTTGAAACCTCGGAAAACCTCATTGCCGAATTGTGCAAGTATTCACTTGTAGTTTGTATTTTATCTGTGGGTGCTGGCCGTTGGAAGTCATGTAATAACAAGTATAACAGCAGCTGTGCAGGGACCCCTGCTGGAGACATGCGGTTGTGGTGTTGGATGACGTGAACGCTATACAGTCTGTTCTGTAAAGGTGCCGTGACTTACATGATTTGCATTACAGATACATCTTTTTTAAAACAGGGAAGGAGTATGGCAAGGCAGACCGGCGCTGGCTTCACTCGGACCCAACCATCGTGTCCCTAGAGCTGCTGACGGTGCTGTTAGGTGGCTTGCTAGCCTTGGTGCTCGTCTATGCCATCATCAAAGACAAACACTACAGGTGAACAGAAAGGTCACACTTGTATTTTCAAAAACAAAACATAAAATAAAAAATACAACAGTGTTTAAGATTAGTGTGCTTTTGTTGAGGAAATAATCTGTCTGACCATAGGTAGAGGCATTTAATTGCTTAAAATATCTACGAGGCAGAATAGTAGAGAGCTGGGTGTTACAAGCTAGTACCTTGTTATCTATCTTTCTGTAAATCATTCCTGAAGTCAAGCTGGGAGCTCAAGTGCCAGAAGGACAGTGTTCCACATTCTGGAGCTGGGATTAAACTTTGATTCCCCCTGTCCCCCTCCCTGCTTGCAGGCACTTTGTCCAGATTACCCTGTGTGTGTGTGAGCTGTACGGAGGCTGGATGACATTCTGCCCAGACTGGCTGACCGGTAGCCCCAGCCTTAACACCAGCAACTGGCTTTACTTGTGGATCTACCTCGTGTTCTTCAACGGCGTGTGGGTGGTTGTTCCGGGAGTGTTACTCTGCCAGTCATGGCTTTGGCTGAAGGAAATGCACAAACCACAGAGAAGTGTGTCTTCAAAGAAAACTGAATAAAATGTCATCTATATGGAAGTGGTCCGTGGACGGAGTGGTGACTCTGAGGCTAGGGATCTGTTCAAGTTCCTTTATTGGTACCCGAAGGTAAATGTTGTTTGCAGTACAGAGTCCACACACAAACCCAAGTATAGGAGAAACACAAAAAAAACACATCACTCATTATACCACAATACGGGGTCTGTGTCAGCAAAGGTTGCTGGTTCAAATCCCATGTTTTCCTGGAGTGATTCAACTCCGTTGGGCCCTTGAGCGAGGCCCATAACCTGCAATTGCTTCGTCCTGGGTATGACGTTAATCTACATCCAGCCCTATAAGGAGGTCCTCCAACTTACAGGGAAAAACTTGGGGGTTGGGAGCAGAATTGGCACTCCAGCCACTGGAAAAAACCTCAACGTGGTCCATTCGGACAAGTGTGGTGCTGAGGTGTCACCTGGCACATGGCTGCACTCAGGTTCTCATTCCTGAGATGGGTTGTTGTGTGATGGGTGTGGCAACGCGCTGTAATCAGTGCATGCACCTTACCTTTATGGAAGTCTATGCATGTGTAGTGATTGTTTCAAGGTGATGAGTGATTTACCATCTGAAACATGTGCCAGACTCAGTTGATGTACAGATAGAAAATGGTGTCATCTCAATGGTCTAGAACGCTTGAGACAAAAAGCTGTGACCTAACTAGATAATGATTATCTATGAGGATGATGGTGCAAGTAAGTGGGAATTTGTGTGTGAAGAAACATGCCTGGGTTTTCAACCAGGACAGTTCTTCCCTTCACACACTTCTACTACAAACCTGCCCAGACACGATTCTGGATTTTTTGCACAGGTCTTTCAATTTCACATTAAAATAACAACCGTAGCCACATTTTAATGGTAGTTCGTGGCTTTTTTATTTTTACTATCTCATTTTGTTTCAACTGTTATTTTACTACATAGAGTTTTGGCTATGAGAAATGTGCATTACAAATAAAATTTATTATTATTATTGTTAGTGTCTCCCTCTCTCAGAAAACAGGACCATAAGAGAATAGTGTCATATCTGTATTTGAAGTGTAACAAATAGCAACATTAATATCTGTTATCTCATGACTCTACCGCAAGGATCACTCTTGTGAGCCCTCTGACTTTCCCAGTGCCGCCTGTCATTCACATGTTGCGAAGAGTCTTTTCCATCATACAGTTAAAATCTCATATATACTGGGGTGCAAAAATATGCATGAAACATGTCTCACCCATTCTCTCTCACTGTGGTGTGTATCCTCCTGACAATGGATGGAAGCACAGTGGATGCAGCGGCAGTGCAGTAGTCCTAAATCATCAGCAGCTTCTGGACCAATGAAGCATCCAGACCAATGACGGCGGGTGAAAGCCGACAGGCCCCATGCTAGAGGCACCAATTCGATGTTTTGCTGCCCTTGATCAGCTCAACGATGGATTGAAAGGCTTGCTGGAGCCCCTGGCCATTCAGGCCGCTGCACGGCTGTATCATCCAGTCACGATCTGCGCAGTTGTTCAGGCCCAGGGTGTTGACCACCTCGCTGAGGTTCATGATGTTGGGGAGGTCACACTTGTTGGCCAGCACTATCAAGGGGATGCCTTTCACACTGTCCTTGGCAAGGACGTGCCTGAGGGCCCTCGCTGCCTCACGAATGCGACCACGATCGCTGCTGTCCACCACAAACACTAGTGCACAACAGTCTTCCAGGTAGTGCTTCCAGTAAAGGCGCATCCTGTCCTGGCCGCCCACATCCCAGAGAGTCAAGACAATGTTCTTTGCCACCGGCTGCATGCCCACATTGAAGCCGACGGTAGGCTGGGTCTTGAGGTCCTCATTCCAGCGCATCCTGTAGAAGATTGTGGATTTCCCGGCAGAGTCCAGGCCCAGGAACACCACGTGGAGTGGCTTCTGGTAGCCAGAGCAGGATTGGACGAGCCCCATGGTGCCCAGAAACCACTGACGCTGTTCCGCTTACCCTTCGGACGAGTGAATGAAAGCAAGCCTGCAGCGACAGCGATGTGTGTATATGGAAAACTGAACAGAATGGATCTCTGTCATGGGTTGTGTAGAACCAGCCTTTCCACATTCCAGCTGTCCTGCAGCGGTATTACGACACACCCACCGAAAGTGTAAACAGCGCTAAACTGCACCGTAATATGTTTTGTGATTTACTCCTTTTAAGATCATCACATTTTTAATCAAATAAAACGTATGCCACAAATGAAGGGGGATCTATGTAAGTCGCCATAGGGGGGATGATGAGTGTGAGAAAGGGATGATCCTGGACCCAGAAAAATTTGCGAATAAAGAGCGGGAAACTGAGCATAGAGGCATGGGAGAGGGCGCCAGTCGGCCAATGAGCGGCTGCCAGTGTTCTGACGAGTTGAGCTACCTATCAAGACGTGCTATCGAGCCTTTCTGCGCATGTGCAGTTCCACCGTTTTGGGATTAGGATTAGGGTTTTAGGGGTTTTTTTGGGGGGGTAGGGTTAGGGCTATCGATTAGCACTACGGTAGCGTAACTCGACAAAACACCGGATCAGAATCCCATAGACGTCTCACCACAGATCAAGTCATCTGTTAGCACAGTTGTGGAAATGATCAGTCTAGCCAAATTAATAACTCCCCTCCCCCAGTACACCCCACGATGTGGATTTTTTTTTAAAGTTTGCTTTTTACATTTTTAAGGTAATACGATGCGCACATATTCAGATAACTAAATATTACTGTTCTATAATTCAAAGCTTTACAACACACAGCACTCACTGAGTTAAAAAGAAAAAATAATAATTACTTAAATAACCTTAATAATGAACATACTGAAAAGACTTTTTTTGTATTTGGATTCATGCGGGTATTACAATATCGTCAATCAACAATTCAACCTTATTATTGGTAATAAAAATACATGGAGTCTTACGTCGAGTTACACCTGATCGAGTCTTGTCCAATCACGTTTACGTCCGAGGTCCATATTATACGTGACACACACTGACCGGGAAACACATGAAAGCGGAGGTAGTAGGACGTTAGTGGGTGTGCGCTTAGGTGCAAGGGAATGGGCAGCGCTACCGGCTGGATCGTATCAGATGTGCAGCCATAGATGGCTCTTAGTTTGACAGAAAGTACGTGTATTGAAGCCCATTTTAAATCATCCGTTTAGAAATGTATCGCATACTTTCACATTATTTATGGATAATATCAAATTTCATTTTTAACTCGTATATCCGTTTTCGATGCAATATCAGCTAAAAGAACATGATTTTGACACGAAGTTCAAAATGCACACTTAGTACCGCCGAACACCTCAAATCCTTCCAATAAGGATCTTTGAACTGAGACACTGAGACGACGATGGTGGAGAGTGATTTGCGGAACGACTGGCTGTAGTGCAATGCGGCGTTAATACGACTGCATTACACAACGCGCCGCTCGATTCTACATATTCAAAAGAAATTAACACACGGAAAAGGCTTATGCTGTATTCGTCTTCTGTTCAGGCTATCCCGCATTCCAGAGCATTTAATTATTTAACACGAGTACGCCTGTCCGTGCATAGCCACGTACAATTACACACCCAACGATAACTTCTTCCCTTCCAAACTAACAGGTGTCACATTGTTTTCCAGGTGAACGTCATTCGTCGGCTGGACGGTAAAAAGAAAAATGAGGAGTGCGCAGGTCGGGGGGTATGCTACGCTGTACGTACAATATCAGCTTTTGTCTTTGGGGGGTGGTCAAACACTCACATACATATACAGCGTTAAATGCTGATATGCGTGGTCTGAACGCACCAATACTAGAGCCTTCCCCATCACGCTGCAGTCGCGTATGTGACCGTACCGAGATACGGAAGCTTTTCTGGGTTTGCTTGCTCAGGTCTGGCCGCCCCCGCATCACGTGACCCACTTCCTTCCTCGCGCAGCTCGCGGAGGACCTGCGACGCGCCGAGCGGCCGGAATGCTGTAGTTTGGGAAAGTGCGCTGCAGAGGTGAGCCGTGTTCCTCTGCTAAAGAGCTTCCCCCCTATATCCGGTGTCTCGTAGGTAGGTTGTGTGACGTACCGACCGTGTGAAATGTCTCCTTTTCTCTTCTCAGGAATATCGTACCGGTTGAAAATGGAGCGCCGCTGTAGGTCAGTGGATGTGCGCCTGTCGTAGATAATTGTTTCTGGTGGTTGTCGTCCAGCGCTTTTGTTCGTTTCTGGAAGCGCAGGCTAGTTACATCGCGTGAAAACCTACTATTATATTATAATTTTTAACGGGTGAGAATCTTCGCAGCTGCTGAATAACGGAGGGTATGAGCTCCGATCGGGCGCTTGATAAATTCGCCTCAGGGGAAATCGATATCTAACGGAGTGATGGTCGTGGTCACTCGCTGGAAAGACAGTCGCTCTTCCGTTTGACTCATCAAGGAAAGCCCGACTCTTTCGTCTCCCAAAATCGATTTGCTCAAAAGCTTGTCGCTTCCACTCAAATCACTCGTATCATATCTAATTGATATTTCGCATGACGTCTGTTCTTAAGGAAATTTTTCATTGTTGTTAAGGAGCATGAGATTAGCTGTGGTGTTAGCTGTCGACATGGCTTATGGCTTAAGCAGGCTTTAGCGTGACCCGTCTGACACCGCTGAAACGACGGCATTCTCATAAGGTGAACTTTATTGACCCCAAGGAGAAATGGTGATGCATACTGCAGCAAGTTATGTAAATTGCGGAACACGCTAAACTTCAAAGACGGTACACATAGTGCAAAAAAAGCTACAAAAAACATCCTGAAAGGGCCATGATGAAATGAACATAAATAAAAATGTGCGGAAGAGTTGGATAACTGCTGGCATGGAGTGAGAAGAGTGAAGCGCTTGTGTATTGGATGCTGGCATGTGTAAGTGTATGTGCACGCCCATGTCTCAGTGTGATTCCCGCCCCCCTGCAGCAGCCCAGATGTGGTATTTCATCATTGGTGTACCTCTATCTGGTTTACTCCTGTGATGAGCTTCCACTCGTGAGAGCTGTGTTTGTGTCTAGTGACGGCAGCATAAAGAGTGACGAGAGTGCGCCCACCGTCCTTGCTTCAAGCTGCACCACCGCCTTGCCCTGCGTGGTTTCTGTGAGGTCCCCCGGCATGGCAGATGTCAGCAAGTGGCCCCTGTTTACCTTGCTGGGACCCCAGGAGATTGCATCAATCAGCCTAGCCTGTGTCTTTGGTGCCTCTGGCAATGAGGCGATCTACTGCACCCATGATGATGAGGTTGGTGCTGTGATGAGTGGAGGTGTCTTGCCTCTGTCCCATTTGGGGTTACATTTCAGTGTGTGTGTGATGGCGATGTTGGCTGAAGGCCTGAACTGTTTTTTATGTGTAGGGGGATGGGGAGCTGTCTGTTCTAGGGATGTTGATGAGGTCTTCCTGGTGGCAGCAAATCAGTAAGTGTGGCGCTGCCCCATCCAGGTGTATGCGTTTGGTCTGAACTGCAGCAACTGCCTGGGAACAGGAGACAGCCAGAGCACCATTTTCCCCAAGAAGGTGGAGTGTCTGAGTGGGAAGAAGGTGGTCAGTTTGAGCTATGGCAGTGGACCTCATGTCCTGCTTGCATCTGCAGGTATAGTGGGGCTCCCTCCTTTAAATATATGGAAGCACCTGTGTCTACTGTGAATCAGAGAAATTAGTGTGCACCTGGAATCTGGCTTGACTCTGCAGTCTTCCCATAGGCGGCGAGCTGTTTGCCTGGGGCCACAATGGCTACAGCCAGCTGGGCAATGGGACTACCAACCAGGGGTTGTCGCCCATCCTGGTGACCAGCAATCTCATAAACAAGAAGGTGACTGAAGTGGCCTGTGGATCTCATCATTCCATGGCTCTCACATCTGACGGGGAGGTAAGGGGGTCACATGGGTCAGTCGAATGTGGGTAGTGGTCAAAATGCTGGCTTGTTTAAGACCTGGGGCGACTTTCTCGGTAACGATTGATCTTGGTGAATAACGAACAAGATGAAGAATGACCTTGGTAAAGAACGAGTGAGGTTTCAGTTTCCTGAAACCATTAATTTACTCCAGATTTAACTAACAAATTTAAAGTAATTATTTGTTTGTACACTGCATCTGCATGCCAGGTACACCTGCAGTGGCATGAAAACCAATTTGTCGTGCAAGGCATCCCCTCCGGCTGGAAATTGTGTGTAGTGTGCATGGTGCAATAGTAGTGTGGTCACCGCATGCACATATTTGGACACAGCAGCCTTACTGAGGCCATGTGCATCATCGATGGTCTGCAGGAATCTCCTGCTGGCATAGAAAAGGTAGAGCTGAGGGCTAAATTTCAATGTGTTCCTCTTTTCAATTCACCCTACACCAGACCAAGGAAGCTCATTAGGTCCATTGGGTTCATGTCTGCCGACAAAACAGCATTTGAACCAGTAACTTAGCTTTTTGGACAGTGATATCAAATGGCGTGTCTGGTTGAGTTGCACAATTCTCTGGATAATTCGTGTTATCGTTGCAGGTAGTAAGGGGTGATTAACCTTTCGACTTTAAAGGTGACTGAATACATGGCAAGTGTGATAGGTTAACTCATTAAGTACCAGGGTTGTCCACAATTCAGTGTTTATGAATTGCGTCCTGTTCCAAAGTATAACCCAAGTTTTTTTTATTCATAAATGGATTATCAATCAAATTTACCACCCACTCCTAAAGACCTATCTGTCTCTCATGCTTCTGTTGCCCAGATCTGCTAATTCAGCCCCATCTCATTAGCCTCTCATAAACTGCTTCCTGCATTAAGTCTTCCACCTGCAACCTCGACTTTATTCCTTCTTCTGTCTTCCTTGTTCTTGACGTAATCAGTCCTAGCATCCTCTAAATAGTGCTCTGACCACTGGTATTCTGCAGTCATATTTCAAGAATGCTGTGATCGAACGTCTCGTAAAGCCCAACCATGATCCAGCATCTCTCAGTAATTATAGACTGACTTCAAAATGACCATTTCTACCGAAAATTCATGGAAAAAGTAAGTTTACACTGAAAACCATATGATATTCTGGATAAATTTCAGTCAGGCTTTGCTATGCAGATGACACTCCCTCCCTGAAATCAAATCTTTGGCCTACTGGGAACAGGGAGGGAGCAAATTCATGGACTGTCTCTGGTTGCCCGAGGCCTGGATTGGGACGCGCTGGCTTATGTTATGTTTAGGGTTGTGTTACGATGCCTTGTCTCGTGAGTTTGTTGATGATGCCGTGACATGATTTCCTGAATTGTACGTAATGTAGTTTAATGCAGTGCTGATGCTGCTTTTTTGGTTTTGCTGAAAAGAGCAAGAGTGTTACTGGTCCAGTGTTGGATCGATCCAGAGTAACTGGATGTTTACTGCATAATTTTTCCACGCATCATAACTCATGCATACGAATAAGGATACCTTCTAAGCACATGATCTAGATGTGCACATTGTGTCGGCTGCTACTTCACGTCAACTAGCGTTTGCTTGAGTTAGTCACGTGAGATGTCAGTGATTATTGCTGGCATTTAGTGATGGTAGCATGCTGTTCTACATATGACCATCTGTATATGGTTAAAGATGTTGTGCAGATTGGTGGATGGCATCTGTCCTGTTTGATATCCAGGTGTTTGCATGGGGCTACAACAATTGTGGCCAGGTGGGCTCTGGATCGACAGCCAACCAGCCCACTCCACGGAGGGTGTCCAGCTGCCTGCAGAACAGAGTGGCAACCGGCATCTCTTGTGGCCAGACGTCCTCCATGGCAGTTCTGGACAATGGGGAGGTGAGCGGACGTCTGTCTGTGAGGAGTGTTTTTCTGTTGTGGTTGAATGTAGTGAGGTGCAGCTGGAGTCAAGGGAAAGCTCTGGTTTGAGTGGACAATCCTGCATTTACATAAAAGCAGACTTCGGCGTTTTTTGCCCTACTCGCTTGTGTTCCATGGTGAGCATATTTTTTTTTTGCAGAGGTTCTTTGATCCCTGGTGACGTTTTACAGGTTTCACGATGGGATGCGGGATTAAATGTAGAGATGGGCCGATCCACATTTTTTCAGTTCTGATCCAATTCCGATACACAACTGCCGATACCGATACAGATTCCGATACAAGAGCTCTTTTTACGTTGTTATACTTTATATATAAATTTTTTAAGCTAGTAAATACAGATGTAAAAAATGTATGACAAAAAATATTTAATTAAGCTACTACAAACATACATAATGTACTGTTCCACCTCGTTTGTACATCTTGTTTTAAGCATTTTTGAGGCATTTGCAGTTCAATATGAATATCTTCAAAGCAAGTATACACAAGTGGCGAATGCATAAAATTTTAACAGAATTTTTCTCCCACTGGCGCCGGCTCAGTTACACTTTGTTGAGATAGCAGCCCCTTTCGTACCACAAGCTGCAGCGAGTTCACAAAACAGTCCCAGTTAGCGACTCCCAAATCATCAATTGTTTTTTTTGTCTTGCACAGTTGCGTGCCCTTTAAGTGGGATTGTCCATTAAACGCTATTCCCACCTCTCAAAACTTTGCTTTACAAAGACTGCAAATCGCTGTGCTACTGGTTTCTGTTAAAAGCGTAAAATACTCCCAGATCATCACGTCTTATCTTACGCTTCTCGTACTACGAGGGGTATGTGCATGACGTCACAGCAGGCGACACATGGAAAATGGGAAAGAGATATCGTGCGATTTTGCCAAAAATGAAATAAGTAAGTATAAGACGTGGATCGGTCACGCATGGCCAATGCCCGATCCGTCAAATAGGTCTGGATCGGCGCCGATACCGATCCGAATATCGGATCGGTGCATCTCTAATTAAATGAACTTTATATTTCAGGTGTACGGCTGGGGCTATAATGGAAGTGGGCAGCTGGGACTGGGCAACAATGGGAACCAGCTGACTCCGTGCCGTTTGGTGGGCCTACAGGGCCTCTGTGTGCTGCAGGTGATGTCCCCTTGTATGTCTTGCTTGGGCTATGTCAGGGGTAGTGAATGTCAGATTGGGGCAGCTTGTGGCTCAGCAGGCTAAGCCTTGGTGCCTGTTATCCGATGGTCTCCGGTTTGAGCCCTGGCCTCGGCAGAATAGTCATGTCTGTGAGCCCTTGAGTGCTGCCCTTCGCTGCCAACCTTGCTCTCACTTACATGTGTCATGGAGAGCGAGATGGGGTAGGCAAAAAGAGAAATTCCCTACATGGATCTATAAAGCATCATTACTATTATAAATGGCCTGAAATCAAGGCAAAACTAGGGGAATGTATGTTAAATTGCTGGGTTAGATGTGTGGCCTTGGGTGACAGTCCCACCTTTTGGCTAAAGGGCATGGGGCTGTCTCACTTTCCCTGGCAGATTGCCTGCGGCTACTCCCACACACTGGCACTAACAGACCAGGGCTGTCTGTATGCCTGGGGCGCTAACACATATGGACAACTGGGCACAGGTAGCAAGAGCAACCATCTGAGTCCTGTGCAAGTGATCGTAGAGAAGAGGTAAGGATGGTTGTCATGGCAGCTGCCCGCTAAATCTCATTGGCTGAGGTGAACGAGTGGCTGGGTGTCTGAGCCTGATAGTGGAGGATGGAATGTAGAGTTGTGTTTGCTGAGCTGTGTGAATGTCTTGTGTGGTATTGGTGTCAATCATAACATGCTGAAGGGGTGCCATCCCGTTCTGCAGCCGGATTGTGGAGATCGCCGCCTGCCACTCGACGCACATATCTGCAGCCAAGACCCAGGGCGGCCAGGTGTACATGTGGGGGCAGTGCCGCGGCCAGGCGGTGGTGGTGCCGCAGCTGACATACCTGAACAGTACAGATGACGTATTTGCCTGCTTCGCTATGCCTGCTGTCATGTGGCGCATGGTGGCTGTGGGTAATGAGGTTTCCTTCCAGTGAAGCACAAGCACATGTTGTTGTGGTGTGCGAATACAAATGGAAATGCTGTGTGGTGTGTGCAGAGCACGATGATTATCTGACGGTGGCCCAGTGCTTGAAGAAGGAGTTTGACAGCCCGGAGACATCGGACTTGAAGTTCAGTGTGGAGGGAAAGCACATCTATGTACATAAAGCAGTGTTGAAGATAAGGTGAGTTGGGAGAGACGGGTGATGGAAGAATGAGTGTTGGTGAGCATCATGATAGCAATAGTTGGAAACTATGTTCCTTCAGGTGTCAGCACTTCCGCTCCATGTTCCAGTCACATTGGGATGAGGACCTCAAGGAGGTCATAGAGGTGGACCAATTCTCCTACCCTGTCTACAGAGCTTTCCTCCAGTTCCTCTACACCGATAGTGTCGACTTGCCTCCCGAAGATGCCATTGGTTGGTATACTTAAAAATGACACAGGATCACTTGCCGCTATGATCACTTGACCTTTAAATCTACCCTCCTGTGCAGGGTTGTTGGACTTGGCTACCTCATACTGTGAGAACAGACTGAAGCGTCTCTGTCAGCACATCATCAAAAGGGGGATCACAGTTGAAAATGCCTTCTGCTTGCTCTCTGCTGCCGTGCGTTATGATGCTGAGGTGGGTGGTGGCTGATGCTCCCTGCTCTGTACCTGTTGGCGCAGTCCTGGTGGGTAGTCAGGATATCTCACCTTGCCCCTGGCTCCCTCGTCTTGAACACACACTTTTGGACAAGCATTTTTTTAAAGGTGCCATAGAATGGAAATCTACTTACCCTGGCATTATATTTGGGGAGTTTGGTACACGGAGCTGACACGGCGAATCTCAAACACTTTTTCCATCTTTCAAATATAAGTCCTGCATATGTATAAAGGTGGTAAAACTGGCTCATTCAGAAATTCTAGACTGTTATGTGACAATCTTAACTACACCCCCAAGCTTAACATACACCAGCTCACTTTCAAGCTCAACGGACCTACACAATCTACAACATATTGAGGGACATGCATGCAGTTTCCACAACTGCACCAGCAGCGGAAAGAATTATATATACTGACGGCCATTTATGTAAAGTTATTTATTGCTAGTAGGTGAAGAAGTCCTATTCAGGTGCACGTTTCCCAGACGTTAGCAACTTGCGTAGTTGGAACTATTGAGTTGCACGGTTCCGACTATGTAAGTTACCGTTGTTAGCAACTATGCTTCTGGGAAACTTTCCCCGGGTTGAATTAAAACACAGGCTGAGTTAAGCTCACTTGTGAACGGACCCACAAATCACTGCTTTTCCACTGCTTACTTTAAAGTTGGAAAATGGTGAGCTCAGGGAAAAGTGTGTACATGATGATTAAAGAAGAAAAAAAACTACAGATTTGTATTGTATTGTCCTTTTAACTCCCTTAGGTGGCGTGACCACTTTACTGACTTAAGTACCTTTTTGTTCTAAACTGCTTTAATACCCATTTACTCTTACCATGAAAATAGCCCCCCAATGCTGGCATCGCATTAACAATCAACTTCACATCATCAATATATTGTAGCAGATGTATTCTAAAATTATTTTAATTTTAAAAAGTAATTGCATTCTAAATACTGCCTTTACAAAATGTAATGTGACCTGAATACAGACACTTAATCTTGTATTTTGAGTAAGAACTGTGGATACTTCTATTCTGTCATCCCAACCTTGCTTACACAAAGCTAAGCTAGAGTAAAACTTTTTTTTATAAGTATTAGGGGTACACTCTAAACAAAGTACAGTATAGGAAATACAAAAAGTATAGTAAATACATAACCCAGTAAGTTATCAAGCATGATATATACTGTACATAATTGTATGTGCTATACTGTTACATGAGTGCATGACTGTAGAAATGGTTCTGTGTGAGTTATCAGTGTCTCAATGTAAACCAGCCAATCAGAGCAGACCTTATCAACATCATAAGCCCACCAAAAATATGGAAAATGGCCCGTTTCATTTTAGGGCCAAATAATAGGCTTGTAAATGGGCCTGTAAAACCAATTCTGAGCATTTTTTTCAACCAAATTTTGAAATACAGAAAAATGCATTCTGTGGCGTCTTTAAATAATCTTTGCTGCCACACCTACTACTTTCTCCTCCCAGGATCTGGAGGAGTTCTGCTTCAGGTTTTGTGTGAACCACCTGACAGCTGTTACACAGACAACAGCCTTCTGGCAGATGGATGGGAATCTCCTAAAGGATTTCATCTGTAGAGCAGGCCGCTGCGGGGCCTTCAAAAACTGACTTCGGTGGAGTTCATAAAGATGTGGCAGAGACTTGGGAGGTGGCCCAACTGACAGTAGATGCTTGCATCTGAGCCATGATGATGACTGCACTTAATCAGTGGCCTGTGAAATGACGTACCGCATCCCACAAACTCACTATTTCTCTTCCGCTCCACCTTGGTAACTTTTATTTTTTCTCCATACAATCAGAGCACTGAGCAGAACTTGCCTTGGGAACAAATGCATGCCAGAATAGACTGGCCCTTTGTGGCAGTCCTTGACATTCCTTGACGTCTGCTGTTGGAATATGGAAAGTGAATGCACTGTCACTTAACTGCACTTCCACTAGTGTGCGAATTTTACAGATTTGACTTTGGTACTTATTTTTTCCATAGCTACTTAAAGCTGTCATTTAGGCTTTGGAAGATTTTGCTAATGTTGGCATATTTCTGATATGGCTAGACCAGATTCTTAACATGGAAGTTTCTTAACCTTAGGCTTATGTAAAAGGCTACATTTTTGTGACTGAGACCTTCTACTTTTGAGCACATGAAAATGTATTGCACTGTTGCCATGTACTCTTGTATACATTCAAGAACCACTGCGATCAATATTTGCACAAATTTTACTTTTGTGACATTTCATGTTTTATGGTCTCGTTGGATGAGCATAATATACTGGCACTGCCTATGGCTGACAATGCCATCTGCAGGGATTCCGTCTCTTTCCGAAGTGTTTTCAGTTTCCCATTCATATCTGTGGAGGGCAAAGTGATGCATTATGGGGGAGCGTGCGATGTCAGCATTTTCCACGGCAGGCTCCCGATACTGACTGCTGCTCACCTTGTTCTATCTGGGCCAATATGTCAGGTAATATTCCTGAAGCTTTCAGCACTTTGAAAGACAGGATACAATCTGTGGAGGAACATCGATCAGACTGGCCTTCCGTTGGAAGCCCTGTGTCAAGCTCTTGTTCTTTTACAACGTGTCCTGTACAAATAAACCACCCAAATGTATACCCTGCTTTTGTTTCATCTGTGAGGTCGACATACAACTGCCAGTTGGTTTGACCTTCATTATCCTCCTAAGGTATGCTATGGTCGTAAACTCACCTTCCTCACTGGCCTTCTTGGAGACCATTCTCTCTGACAGTTCCTTCATTGAAACGATGAAGTTGGAGAAGACAGACTCCATGCAGCCTGCCTCCTGACACTTGGCCCAAAATGAAGACTCCACATTTGATACTTGGGGTTTGTGGCTGCAGCCTGGAATAAAACCCATCCATCCACTTTCTATAATTGCTTGTCTTATTCAGGGTTGGGGGGGGGGGGGGTGTCTGGGTCTGGATACAGCTGCAAGACAGGGAACAACCCAAGACGACACCAACCCATCACACTCACACACGGGCAATTTGGTAACTCCAATTAGGCTCAGCATGTTTTTGGATCGTGGGGGGAAATCAGAGTACCCAGAGAAAACCTTGTATACATGATAGAAAAACTTAAGTGGGTTTGGGTTAAAGAATTCACCTGAGGTGCTTAAGTACCTGGAATTGTTGGACAGAGAGACTCCACATGTGTGATCTTGATTGGCAGCAAAAGGCTCTCGGAGCACTCGTCCTGAAGAGAGAGATGTGAATCAATCGCTTCAATACCTTTCAGTGAGACATGTTCTGCAATACTGGCATTTAGAGCTCGGTACTCACAGACTCTGTGTCATTGGACATTCCATTTGAGGTCACCTGATTTCCTGTTGAAGAAAAAAAAAGCAATGATGAGCCTTGCGTAGAGTCCTCCTCAAACTGGGGAGAAGCTCTCGTGATCAAGTTACCTGACGTGCTTGGTTGCGGTTCATCTGCATCAGCATTTCTGTCCAGCTGAGTGCAATCCAATTCATCATCTCTGTTCAAATGGAACCCAGTTGATAAATTACCTCAAGCCTGACCCCCATCTGCCCACGTTTTCTTCATACTGCACAGATGAACATGTACGTCCATACCTGTTATTGTCTGCCTCAGCAGCTACCTATGGAAAACGTTTATAGAGTACAGCATCATATTCAACCATCTGAGTATTATTTCTCTACAAAATACACTTTTAATGGCTTTTTAAAGGGATATTTCGCCCGTCAAATTGTTGTTTCTCACTTCTTGTCCTGGGTTTGTGCCGTCTTCAGAATCTGTCTCCACTGGCTCTTGCTCAGAGAGAAACTGCCGCCTTGCACCTGCAGTACGTACGTACGTACACACACACACACACACACACACACGCTTACTTGGATAGTGTAGGTCCCAGATTTCCATCGTTCACATCTGTCCTCGTCATTCCATGTACCACGTAACCTCAGTTTTATAGCTGCTGTGATAGCTGTGTGGCTAAGAATGCTGTACCAAATCAGGTGGTCGAGAGTTCAAATCCCATCCCTGACAGTGTGATGCTGCCACTGAGCCCATAATCCCCAATTGCTCCAGAGGTGTGGACGCTGTGTTTTGACCCAAAAATGTTAGAATATATTTTATCCAAATGAAAAGGAAAAAAATCAGTCTGTCAACCACATGATTTTAACAGGGGGGCCT
>JAODKC010000080.1:363439-390736 GCA_026777985.1 Mormyrops attenuatus | reverse complement strand
GATCAATAGCCCAGCTGACTTTCTTACAGTCACTGGCAGTGAATGGACGTAGTACAATTATCAATAAATAAATGCGTGTAAGAACATATAATATGAAAGTTACATGGTGTGCATTGTCCCCCAAAGTTTAATGCTTAAAGCACACTTAACTGGACGTGTCTGTATCGTTTACGTTTATAATTATTAGTCGATAAATAGGCCAAACTGACACAACACAGTTATTAATGTTTTGCGAGATCTCGCAACTGTTTATCTTTTTTTTTCCTCCCATGTCCCCTCCCGGGCTCCGTAGGACCGGGTTTATCCGAATTGCGCAGATTTCAGAAGCGTGCTTAACGTACAGGAGCATGTTGCCATAGCGGCCCATTCCTTTGAACCGGAACTAGCTGTGCAATAAAGCGGAGCGGGCGCTGCAGTGATTCTACGCTTCATCATAAGTTTTAAACAGATGTAAATCCCACATCCGGTTTTGATACACATGGGGCCGGATGTGCCGCCCCGACGGGAACTTTGGAACTAGATAAAGTGACTGTTCAGCAGATATGGTGATTCACAACATTTACCCAGGCTTATACCACAAGTAGAATTATATCAAACGGCGTTTTCCATTAGATACAACTTACCCGGACCATTTTTGTCTGACGACCCTCGGTGCACTCTGCAAAATAACCTAATAACATATAAAGACCAGTTATGAGTCAGTACGAAAACCTTTTTTTCTTCTCAAAGTCCCCTCCCGCTTACCTAAAAACGCCATTCGGAATGTCTTCAATTGTCTGAGCTTCATCTTTCAAGGCGCAGGGGTAATGGTAGGATTTCTTACATTTCCGCAATTCGCACCCAATGGTCGCTCCGCTTTTCTTACATTTGTGACATTTCTAACAAAAAGACAAGAAACGTATCATCCGTCTTTATCTAAGGACACTGAAGCGTGGACACAAATCACAGATCCCTGATAGTGGCAGCAGTATGCCTAATAAAATGTGGCAGTTATGTTCTTGTGATGTAGGCCTGCTAACTACTTCTAAACCACTTTGGACCAAAGCGACAGCACCAGTATGAGTACCAGTTTTCTGCCTCTCCTTATTTCTTTGATTATATCTTGTTCATCGATGCCGTGCATATCGTCAACGTCGGGCGTGTTCTTGCTGTAAATACCCGACGAGTACAGCTTTGAGGAAAGAAATTTAAATAATGAAAACACAAAAACGAGCAGATAAATAAAATTACAAGTAAAAAAAAAGGCATCGATCATGCATTCAGGTGTTGCTCTAAGTGTTAACCCATTCCACGCCTCTTACCAGACAGTTCTCATGTGCCACCAATTTATTTTTGCTTAAGAAAGACCCGGTGTCCTCATCCTCCTCGGACAAATGACAGAAATCGCAGACCAGTTGTCGCCGCGCCATCCCTAAGTGCCTGCAAGGGGCAGCAATACGCAAAGCCTTTAGAGCCGCGTTTACACTCGTGGGTTCGACTGCATCCTTCCAAGACGTCCTATAGGTTTCGTTTCGGTCGTTTTTCGTCACACGGACACGTGACGGGACCCTCGTATTAATTGTACGGAAATCCGCTTGTACATATTTGGTGTATACCAGGCGGATTGAGGTGCATATCAAAATCAGATATCAGAAAAAGCGGCGAATATTGACCAATAGTCCTCAGACATTTACACAACCGACAATAAGCAAAAATCAAACCCAGTTTTGCAGAGGATTACAATCTTGCTGGAATAGCAGCTCAGACCAGCCTGATGTCTATGCTGGTCTACCTGTTGGAGCATCATAACCGTGCTGGTTTAACTGCGCATGAAGCTGGTTCACGAGCAATATTTTAATGATGAGGGTCCACCAGCACATAAAAACACAACATATCCTGGTATAACCACATGCGTTATACTGGTCATGCTGGTAATCAGCTTATTTCTTCTGACAATTGACAACTTTGCTGGTCTATGCCGTGTTTTGCCCCGGAAAAATAATTATTAATAGGATAATTAATATGTATTAATATACATTATGTCTTAATACTATTTTCTTTAGCTAGATGTAAGAATTCCACGGTAGACATTTGGAGAATTTATCCTTTATTTTCCTTTGTGGGTGACATACTACAGTAGCATCGAGGGGAATCGTACAGCCGCCTCGTACAATTGTCTTATCATTACATTCCCTGCCCAAAACGGGGAATTACCTGTCGCTTCTGATGGTGCCACAGAGGACTTACTCATGTTGCAGCGGTTGCCGAATAATCTGCCTCGGGTTACGATCAGTCATTTTTACCGCTCGGGCTTCGACGCGGTTTCGCTCATTATACGGATAGGCATACTGCTGGATCGCATCTCTCCGCACAGGGGTATCCTTTTCGGTAAATGAACAAAGCTTTACGATGCCAAATGGATTTCAAAGTTTGCCGTTCTTCGACTTGTATGACCGATCGAGCGTCATCTAACGGTTTTCTAATTCCAAATATATTCATAATTTCTCTTATATGGAAACAGATGAGGAAACATGCTCCTGGTCCCGAGTAACCTCGATTTCAAGATATTTTCAGTTTGACCACACCGTCGGCTTATGCGTCTGTGTCCTATTCAAATCTCAGCTACAAATATTGTTTCAAATAGCAGCGTTGCCTGCTTAAAGGGGTTCATCGCTTCACCGCAGCTCCCCCTAAAAATCTCGTCGAAACGCAGGGAAAAAAAACGCAAAAACACCAAAGCAAAAGGAATCTCGTGGTGTTTCACAGGCCCGCAGTGCAATTCTCCCGATTGCGAATAATGGATGAAAGCTAAATAATAAATCACTACATTACAAATCACACATGTATAAATACCAGGCATAAAATACCAACCTCCGCTCTTATGTTTCCTTGAGAAGGAGCAACTGAAAAAATACAAAGTCAGGCCACTGTAAATGCCCCGCTACGGTTTAAAAACAGCCTTTATACATGACCAAAAATATACGATTAAAAAAAAAGTCGATACAGCCCTGTTTATCAAGAAAATAGAATAAATTTTGTAAAAAATATTAGAATACAGCTATACGGAATAAAGTAATACTAGTAGCACTGAATCAAAGAAATCAATATTTCACTTTCTTCCACTTTCACCCACAATCACGTCAACCAAGACCGCTACCGTTCAAATACTGATTATATCGGCATGAAATGTGGAACTTCGTTTACAGCCGATGTTCCCCAAAATGTTCGGAGGCTACGCAGAAACCATCCGTTGTTTTCTGTCAGATTAATCGCAAGTGCTTTTCCCTTCCCGTTTTTAATCGTTTCCTCGTAATCGCACAGGTTCAGGCGTCATCACAGCAGCTGCTCCGGCATGAATGAAAGCCCATGCGGCGCCTCGGAAAGGAAAACTACAGGAATGCAGGTGGACAGGCCTCTGGATCGGACTGCCGCCGCATTCACGCCAAGAAAGAAGCCCGTGTGACGAAAATGGACTTTTCACAAATAACTCATAAACGACATCCTTCTTATAGTAAAACCCCGGTTGGCAAATTTACGCAAACAGAAAGAAAACAGTAGCTATTCACAAACACCACGAGCCGCACCGGATTCGGACCGTCTAGGAGCGCTGCTCTTTGCAAAAACTTCACCCTCCGGATCGGCTTCCTGTAACCTTCGATTCTCCCTCGAAAAGAAATTAAATTTGCATTGAAAAAATGGGGAAAAAAAAACCCTTGCAATAAAATCCATATGTGGTACTACGCTACGGATAAAACAACGTCGTTAAAGTGATTTGGAATTTCAGAATGAGAACTATTTTTCTCCATTTTTTTTGCAAACTTTAAGCCAACTAATAAAAACGTTTCTTTTTTTCAATTTTTTTAAATAGAATTATTATTGGTACTATTCTCGTTGTCGCTTTCGCAATAGAAAAAAAGACAATTGCCCGCGACCGGCAGGATCTAAGAAGCTGGTTTTTTCAGGTCCCGGATCTGTTTGATCAGGTAGGTCTTCTCGTCGTTGAACTGCTCGTCATCCGTGCGATCCTTCTGGAAGTTACTGAGGAAATCGATTAGCTTGGTCTGGTTCTTCAGGAGGATGTCCACGATGGGCTGTGTCTTGTTGGGGTTGGCCACGAACACCTGAGTGAGACAGAGACACCGAGCTCTCCATGAAGTGACTGCCGTAAAGTCATTCCTGTTTCATCAGCGCATGGAAACACGCAACACACACCATTTCCCATCTGGAAGTTCAATACAAAAATAAAAAACAATATATAAAAGGCAGAAAAGGATAAATGTAAACGCAAATAGGCGTGTCTGTATTTTATGGTAGTTAATTGTACTGCCATATTTGCCTACTCTCTGTATATTGCACTGTCCTGACTACCTGCACCATGTCTTATCTGCACTGTGTATGCACTGTGCACCCTGAGCTTTACCATTTTGTCTCTGCATACTGGTATATGGTAAAGTGACGAAGTTCACTTTAACTTTGAAATGTAGTTAACAGTGAAAAAAAAATCATAGTAGCAGTTATATAACCAACAGAACCGAAATTGTTCCGAAACAAGATGGCAGAATGAAGCTAGTGACAAAATGTCAATTTAACGCATCCTTACAGCTGTGTTGAAGTATGGATTACAGTTGGGGGGGGGGGCTGGTTGGTGGAATGGGAGACACATCCAGCTATGAAGTAGAGCGCCTCCTTGTGGGCTTTTACCTTGAAGACGTGGAAGGCCTCGAACTGGATATTTGGACTCTTATCCCTCAGCAAGTTCATCATGAGCTTCAGGTTTTCTGGCTTGCTGATGTAGCGCGTCATCACTGTGAAGTTGTGTCTGTCCAGGAGCAGCTCCCCCAGCAGCTGTCACAGACAAAACGCCCGGGGGGGGGCATCGGGGGTCAGCAGGTTTTGTTTTAATGCACAACACGTGGGACAATGCAACATTACTGTTGTACTTGTTATGGACGAACGTGCAGGCAGGGACACGCCATCGGTGTCTCATGTCTCGGACATGGAGGAGGCTGGTGACGGTTCACCTTGAGCGACTGCCTCTTGGTGACGTAGTTCTCAGAATGCAGCAGCTTCTCATAATCAGCAAATACCTGTGACATCACAAAGGCACAGCGTTACTGGCTCCTCCCCTTTCACCGACATGTCTCATTTTAATATTAATGATCAGACGTAAATCTCCTTCTATTACACCTTTTCCTACGCCATAATGCACAGGCCAAGACATTTCACCCCATGCATCAGGTACAACTACCTCTTGGCATGTTATCCACCTCCTTTGAGACATACACATGCACAGTCGAGAGCGAAGTTTGGGGTCCGAGCGCAGGGTTGACCATTTAGCTGGTGCCTTCAGAGTATTTTGGGGGTTGGCAGTCAAGGGCCTTGCTCAAGGGCCCAACAAGCATGTTATTATTCTGCTGTGGAAGGGATTCAAACCAGTGACCTTCCGATCACTAGGACAGAGGCCAAACTCACACACAGCGCCCTTGTTAAATCACATTTATATGGGGTAGTGCAAGTGATCCATTTCACTAAACTGCATTTTCGGTAAACAATCAGGTAAATTTTCCACCAGGTGTCGGAGAAACCCCCCCCCAAGTGATGGCGGTACTTACAGCATCATAGTTCTGTTCTAAATATTCAGCTACCAGAACCTTGTGTCTCGTGAGCAAGTCCTAGAGAAGGGAGAACGAGACCTAAATATCAACATTGATGGGGGGAGGAGGGTACAGTTTAAGCAGAAAATCATACTGGATCAAGAGATGGGGTCAGAGCAAGCAAGGCGTCTTTCCAGGTCCGGCTGACCTTGAAGGTGGCAAAGGCGTCGGAGGCAATGTCGAAGGTGGACATCTCTACATAGCTGAAGAAATCCCGGAACTGCTCTGAGTGCAGGACGATCTTGGCTAGGGGCTCGTGTCGAATGCACTCTCTCAGCATGATGCCACAGTTCAGAGCTACCTGGGGTGTCTCGTACCTGTGGAGTGGGGAGGGCGTAAGCCGTCACCGAGGGGCCTCATCCACTCCTCTTAAAATCCCGGCTATCAGTGAAACTCTTTGCTACAGAGGGCAGGGCTATGGGTTGTCATGGTAACCCTGGCTGTTGCAGGTGCAGTGTAGAGTCAAGTCGCAAGCCTCACCCCTTCAGGAGGACAAAGAGCACCTCTTGGTGGGAGCAGAAGTACTCCACCGTTGGGCTCCTTGTGCCAATCTGCCTCCTCAGGATGTTGTTGAAGATCTGACATACGTCCTTCTTGCCCTGTTGGGGTTCAGTTGGGGGGGGGGGGGTATCAACAGAGTCCAGCTTTCAAACTTTTGCACTCAAGAATGAAAGAACACAGCACAGCGGACCATCCTGGCATTAAATCTAGGGATAGACAGACTCCTGCCTGTAGTGGAAGGTGTTAGTGGCTTTGGGTGACCTCATGTGACCTTGGTGCAGGAAGGTTCAGGCCTCACCTCGAAGTCGATCACCTGCAGGTTCTGGACCAGGGATATGAGCAGGCCACTGTTGTACAGCTCTTGGGCCAGCTGGGCCACGGTCTCTGTGTGCGGCTCTTTATCGTTGGTCCCGTAGAGAATCTCCTTCATGGCCACCAGACACTTGGACACCTCCTCTGATGCCTGGGACACAAGAAAAACGCATCTTCAGACATGGGTCTCCATGGTTAATGAACCCCTGCACACACACATTAGAAAACTGCCATAATCAATAGGCACCACTAGAGGGAGATAAACCATTTGATAACATGCAGAAAAATTATTCTGAACTGAAGTGGGGAGGGGCTCTTTGTTCATGTTCATATGCTAACACGAGCGCGACAGCAGCCGCCTTGGCAGGGGCCAATCAGGATGGGGTTCTGAAAGGTAACCTGACAAGCAAACAGGACTGGCATCAAATCAGTCAATGACTCCCTGTCCCATACCTTCTCAGTCTTCTTGTCCTGCTTCACCAGGATGGCCATGTTCTCCTTCAATGTCCGGACGATGTCCGCCGGGCTCTTGTGAGATTTTCCGAACAGTGGCATGCTGGCGGTACGTCAAGCCTGAAAGTGAGAAGACCTTTTACGAACAGACACGGACAGCATAACCCAAACCCACTACTGATTCCTGTTTTAATATTGGTTCTTGTACATGAGCTTCCAGAGAGCTGTCAAAAGCACCTGTTGGTCAATGTCAAGAAAAAAGATTAAAAAAAAAAGCCAGATCTAGTGACCTGAAGGTTTTATGGCAGTTAGCATCAACCTCAAGCACCTCTGGTCTTTTACTGTCCTAAGCAGTACTGAAATCATGGACTGTAAAGGCCTGTAGAATGAAAAATTGAAGTTCATATCTCAAAAGTCAGCCAGTATGAGAGCCGGTTGGTTAACATCATAACCAGATGGAATAAAGCAAAACCAGCCGCAAATTAAGTCATTTTTATAGTTTTGACTTCTCAAAGTTAGAGCATGTATCGACATTCCACTTTTGATGCGCGGTTCAGCCCACAGATAACTACAGGTCTATTGGGAACAATGGAGTGACCCCTACTGACTGGGGGGGACAAATAACACAGAACACAAAGGCAGGGATGCAAGTGCAGTACACAGCTGTCCCAAATGTGCAAGCTACAGAAATGCAGTTCACGTAAATATTTTGCGAGAGAGGGCCCACAGAGACTCAGGTCAGAGATCAAACTAAAACACTGGTACTACTCTGCTACTGAATTCAAACAGAGCATAAAAGCAAATCAATAGCAGTAACAACTCAACCTCTCAGAGCTGCACAGTTTATCCATGCAGAAATAAAATCACAGGATTGAAACCAAAATGGAGGACTTCAAGCTGGTACTACTGGTACAATACTAGAAGCTCAGTTTTACCAAATAAAAACACACACACAATGTAAATCACTGAACCACTACACATATACACCATAAACAGAACTTTTTCTCTGGAAGCTGGGACATTCATACACATGTGGAGTAGCCTGGTAGTTGGGACACACACACACACACACACACCTCCTATATTCCTATTACTGTGGGGATTCTCCATTCATTTCTATAGGTATAACCCTAACCCTAACTATGACAACCTTAACCCCTACCCAGCCCTAACCTTAACCATAAAGTAACCAAACAAAATACAAGACTTTTGCCATTTTTAGTTATTTGATTGCATTCACAGATTTTTATAAAACTGTGGTTTAAGTTGTGGGGATCTGTAAAATACCCCCGCAAGCTAAAGAGTATGAGATCTTACCGCAAAGTGGGACATCTGGTACCCACAATGTGGTAAATACAAACCCACACACCCCTTCATATCTGTGCTGGTCACACCCTTAGCTGGTGTTGTGTGGGAGATTAAACACTTTTATTTTCACACATGGCCATAGGTCAGTTAGGGAGGCGACTGAGATCCTTTCAGGGTAATAGGAAAGAGGCCAAAATGGCTTCACCTCGCAAATATTAACACCTGATCTCCTCAAAGGAAACGCAGCCTGGTGGAGAAGAAATGAGCATTTTATCCTGAGCCAAAAGAGCTCTGGGGCTCAGCACATAGAATGACAACTGTACCAAAGTATGGCTCCAACCTCTTATTCACTGACCCACATGAACACGTGACCCCGGTGACCTCTGATATGAACAGCACCCATGTGCAGCTCCAAAACAATTCTGTGGGACGAGCAGACCCCCCCAGCTTCTGCAGTAAGGCGGTGGCAGTGAGGCAGGCAGGACCAGGATATAACGTCCGGCATACCGGTTAACCCAGGCTTCAGCAATCACCGATATTTCATTCATTTGCTTAATTTAGCCAAAATGATATTGCTGTCCATCCAGTTTCTATTCCAGGATGCAAAGGTCACAAGGTGATGTACATGCCAGAGTGTCCATCGCAGGGTACACTCTCAGACACAGCACACCTGAAGGAAGTCCTCACCGACACTAGGAATACATGCCATCTACAGGAATCAAACCCACAAGCCTCTCTTACACCATGGCTCCACCAACTGGGCCACCAGAACTCGAGCCCTCAGAGGCTACACGGTTACATGGCCCAGGTCTGACCTTACAGCTCACAGAACACAGGTGTCCATGACCTGAGCCGACCTGATCTCCACCCCAAGGCCTTGGGTGACCTTACAGCTAGATCGTCGACAGCTAGTGGTCAGAAAACAGCAGCACCGATTGTAACTAAGTGTGTCTAACAGTGGGTGGCTTGTCTGTGGTCTCGGGGACATACACAGAGGAAAATGTCCAAAGGAACAGCAATAGGGACATTAACTGTCTTTAAGATAATTTAACTTCAGACATGCTTAAGTTGTGTAACATGGTCTGTACTTAGGAAGTCATAACTCAGATGCTCCACCAGATGGAAAAAAAAACTTAAAAGGAAACTAACCGAGCCATTTAAAGCATGGCAAATATATAATATCCAAATGCATATTTTTACACAAGGCAGAAGTGAATTACTGAAACTGGCAAATGTGATTCAGCGGTACCACATATAACTCGCACCCAAAGCTGTTCTCCGGTCACTGTTTTTAATGCTACGACTACACGATGAAGGGCAGGATAAAAGTGCAACATGAAATCGTCTAGGTCTGTTTTCAGTGACCTACCGTTTTAAATCAAGGTGGATGAAGTGTTCCCGGTGCACAATCCCACATTATGACTGCGGTGCATCAGAAGGCGGTCGCCCAATTCAGGAACATTTCAGGAGCACATCAAAGCGCCGAACTTTAAGTATTTACTGTTCAGCATATTTACTTACCAGACTGCGGGATACACAGTAACTATGAATGCACGAACTAACTACTTGTTTGTTTTCGCACGAGCTGTAAATAAATACGGATGACTCCGACGAAGCTGACCCACATTCTTCTTCAGCGAACTCTGTCCCATCGATCTTTTTCTTTAACACATTTGCACAAAGTCGGGATGCATGGAGGGATCAGAGGAATGCACTGGCCCGCTCGCGCGGCCCCTTTGTAAGTGCAGTTACAGCACGGCGCGTGGCACCGCTGCAGCATGAAACATGCAAGGCGGCGCGAGCGTCAGCAGACAGGCGACATTTACAGGACAGCCGAGCGGCTCCAGGGCGCAGCGGCCGATGGCCATTTCCTCCTACGGGACGGTCGCCCAACACGTGCAAATCACCCGCTACCTTACTACTGTGTGGAAAAACCCCATAAAGACGGTCGAGCAGATTGGTACATTAGCTTGTATCATGGCTTCATAGACCAGAAAACGTGCCCCGTTTCGACGCAAGTTTCAAAGCGCGTACAAAGACAAATCAATCACAGCAAGAGGCGACCGCCAAGCCGCGGCCTACCCCGCCAGCGCCCCGTACCGCCGGCTACTCGCGGATCGGATTATATTTAGTACCTTTTGGTCACTCGGATTCGTCGCTAGCTGGCTCGTCTCTCAATGCACCCGAGCTGCCTTTTCTTTTTTGGGCTGAACGTCACGGGAATGTGCGTATGAAGCCCCGGCGCTGCGGACGCGTTTCGGGGGCGGTGCCGCGATGACACTGCGACTCGGCGCTGCCGCCCCGTAGCTGCGCCGCCTCGCATTACGGCAGCCCGAGAAGCGTCATTAACCGTACGAACAGCAACAAGTATGATAGTGCGACGACGCAGCAAGCGGACGCTCATTTTATATATAAAACAACAATAATAGCTGTTATTATTAAGCTATAATGCTGTCGATGAAAAATGCCAGTAATAAAGCCAGCACTGAATAAACAGTCGTTATTATGACATAGGAAGCTTCATCTTAATATATCACTTATTCTAGGAAGTACACAATAGGACAGTGTCTTTTGGAAGTGTATGATAATCAGCGTGATTCTGCTTTCAGCTCTGCATAATCAGCATGAATGCATCATGGACAGCCAGGAGCGGAGCGCGTCCGCCGGGCCGAGCGCACCCAGTCATCGGCCTGTCTTACACCGGAATGACGACGCTCGTGTTTTTGCGGGCAGCCAGTTGATGAAATCTGGGGTATTTGCCAGTGTTCGGGATTTTTGGTGGTAGCATTTATGTGAAGCGTATTGTTTTTTCCTCCCAAACCGGGCACAACCAGAAGCGTAAATTTCCAAAGCTTTACCAAAGACCCCGCGGATTTTTTTTATGTTTGTTTGTTCTTTACGTAAAAGAGACCCCTTGTGCACGGACAGCTTATTTATTTAACGCGGGGACACACGGGAGCACCAGCGTCGCCACATTAATCGACCGTCCTTTCCGTGCCCGGTAAAAATAAGCGTATTGACCCAAGCGTGATAAAAAAGGAGGACGCGCCTTCACGGTAATGCTGATGAATTTTAATAAGCGGCCATGGAGGATAATTTGACCAGTTAACTTCGGGCCTTGTTACCTACCCTCTCGGATAGTGGATTGTTTAACTTGATTCGCTTTATATCGCGTTTCGTCTTTCACGACTTTGTCTAGTTACAGCTTACGCCTACGTCCCATCCGCGATTGGACTCAGCGCCGTAATTAACGCAAATCAGCCGCGATTAGCGCTTGGCTGCGGGTGGCGTCTCTCGCGTTTGCGAGATCTGCGAATGGGCGCGATGGCTAGAAAATATCAGTGAATTTAAACGCGGCACCTGCAAATGAACAAGAAGTTGCCCCAAATTATACATTTAATTTCACCTTGGTGTACGAGAAACGATGCCGGCCACGGCAAACCTCCCTTTCACAGAGAGCACACCAGTGAAATTAATACAAGTTGCTTTATTTTCTCTTTCAGTACAGCGTAGACTTTCTTACATACATATATACATACATATATACATAATTTTATTATTGACCCAGTTACCATAGGAAAAAAGACATCTGCGGCAATGTGCTGCATAAAGTGTGATAAACAATAACATCAATATAATATTGACTTAGAGTGCAAATGAAAAAAATAAAAGTACATTATTTTACATCACATTTTCTGACAAAAAATCCAGTAGACTCAATGACAACTGCTGGTTGGAGGAGTTTCGAGGGTTTTGTAACAAATATTATCAGGCATAATACTGAACCGGAAAGCGTTAAGCAGGGCTGCGGGACGGCTGATTGTTTTATAAGTAATCTGTAATGTTCACCGGTAATCATAGACCAATGAGTCTCATTTGATTGAAGCAAAACGGAAACAGACGTATAAAAAACAAACCGTTTACAGTGTGCCATGCCTTACTATGCCATGATTTATAACCTCAACTTCTTTGGATGCTTTTATAAATCCATCCTTTCTGTGATATTAAATAACGCTCCATGCTTAACGACAAGTTTTAAAAACGACATCCAGTGTGAGGACAATGACCCTTAAACAGTACTTCAGTGACATTTGCATGTGATTGTGTACCAGTGTTATATCTACACAACATCAATGTTAATCAAGTCAGGTAACAAAGTAGTCTGAGTCCCTCGCCAGTCTTTTACCAGGAAATACGCTAAATGTCACCGGTGCTTCGGAGTAACTCATGCGGGATGAACTCAGCACCTTACAGGTATAGTTCACAGCGACAGAGCAAGTCTGATCATACCTGACAAATCCACCTGCAGTGATCACAACACCCAGTTCAGCTATGCAGTGCATGGGCACAGTAACCATGAGTATTAAAAGCTATTTCATTGATATAAGTTTATATTCTTTCAAAAGGTTTCCATTCGTACAATAAATGCCCTGTAACATTTTTAACACATTCTTGTGACATACATGAATGGACCACAGTGCCAGTAAAGTCTGGGGCGCCTGTTATGTAAATAGCACATTTCAGAGAAACATGTAGTAGAGCAGAATTTCCTTGATTTTTATAGGGCATCAGATAGTGTGGCAATCCCGGGTGTGCTGCTCCAGCACGAACACACACACACACACACAGACTGGGGTTTAGAGCAGCGTTTCCCAGTCTGGTCCTCCGGGACCCACAGACAGTCCACGTCATGGGTGTTGTTAGGTCTGATCACTTGGGGCTATAGCCCCGAGTATTGTAGCCCAGATGCCAATCTTCAAAGGCAAGCCCCAGGTAAACTTGACTTAGCCCCGGATCTTTTAGATAGCTAGAAATGCCCCTGGTCCACATTTTTGCACCCACCTGGAGCTGGGAGGGAACAAAAACGTGGACTGTCTGCGGGTGCTCGAGGCCTGGGATGGGAAACACTGGTTTATAGTGAAGCTGGGTGAAAACATGAAGTGAGAACAATCAGGGGCAACTGCGTGCCATGCCGGGTGTGTCCTCAGGCCTTGATGTCGGAGAAGCTGGCATAGGTCTCGCTGCAGCTTGACGAGGTGCTCAGATGACCGGAAGCACTGCCCTCTGCAGGAAGATACCGGCAACAATAAGGCAAGCGTACAGATTAGGGTTTTCAGAGTGTCACCAGGATTAAAATTTCCTGAACACCTGCCAACACAGGGTCATTGCACTGTGCTGCAATGCATCGAAGCCTGAGAAACAACAGAGTGCAGTGGGGTGTGGGGTGTGGGGTGAAATACAGACGGGGGGAAACCATCACAGCAAAAACAGCAACACGGTCATTGATGATGATGGAAATACGGAGTGCTGCCAATTGTGAAAACAACACAGCTGCTTCATGGATCTTTGCAGATGTCACCCCCAAAGGAACATTCCAGCCTGCTATTATCTTGCGCTAACTGCTGGTGCTGCTGATAGCCCAGCCTGCCTGAGATTTAAGGCAGTTACACAGAATGGCTGGGCCAGGGTGGGAGGTGGGAGCAGGCCAGAGATGGTGTGGGGGGGGCTTATTTGACACATTAATCCGAATCAATTTACAGTAGAGGGAAGGATTATAATCTATATGCGCTCCCTGGGACTCGATCCCACAACCTCTGTGTTCCTAGTGCAATGCTCTACTTGTTGAGTTTTTTATGGACTATGTAGCTGTACATGGGGACACGTTACCTGAGCTGCTGAGGGACTGGGAGGACTTAGACTCCCCAATAAGAGACAGCAGGTTGGAAGGCGTGACCCACCCCTCCTTACTGGTCTTGAGATTACGCACGAACCTGCGTGGGGACAGAAAGGATGAATCACCGGAAGAGTCAGCGCTGTGGACCGAAGGCGTGTGTCTGAGAGACCCTCACCACTGGCCGTCCTCGCCCTCCTTAATCAGCTGAACCACATCTCCGCTCTTGACAGTCAGGTCCTGCTGTCCCCCCTTCTCGTAGTCGGCCACCACTGTGTACTTCCCTGGGGCCTGTGGGTCCGAGCAGAGACGTGGGTTCAGGGCCTGTCACAAACCTGGAGACCCCCACTACATGGTCAAACCGTGAAAATGAGTTTTAAACCGAAGATGAAGTAGGAAAGGCAATGAAAGTTACATTCACAGTATATACTCATAAACACATACTGGAAGCCCTTATTTTTAAATGGCTTGTCCTACCCTGGAGGCTATGGGCACTAGGCAGGGAATAACCCAGGATGGGGTGCCAACCCATGGCAGGGCACACTCACTCACACACCTATGGGCACTTTGGTAACTCCAATTAGCCTCAGCATGTTTTTGGACTGTGGGGGGAATTGGAGGAAACCCCACGATGACATGCACCCTAACTCCACACACATGGAACCATGTTGGAGACTTGAACCCTGGTCCCAGAGGTGTGAGGCAACAGCGAAAACCACTGCACCACCGTGCCGCCCAACATTAAAACATGTATAAGCAATATAAACTTGTATTTTCAGATACATGTAATAGAAAAACTCATTCAAGAGAAGAAAAACATGTTTTTGTCTTTTATAAAATACTGCATACTAATTTTATTGTAAAGATATAACAGAGTATAGATAAAATATGTGTGGAATTTCTTAATAACAGGATTGAGCTGTTGCCTGGCTGTTAGTGGATGTGTGGGCAAGAAGTTCCCTCCGTAGCTCAAAACTACGACGAGGCTATGAGCCAGGCACCACCCAGGCGGGCAGTGATTGTATACTAAAACCTCATAGTTTTTCCTCATAAATGGAGACCAGAATGTTCTGTAAGGCCACAAGGGCAATAAAGCTGCAGCCAGATGCAATTATCATCTGATATGAAACCCAGCCTCCAAATTAATAACATGGTGGTTTCTGTTCCTCACAATCAGAAAACTCGCAGATAACCAGGACACTGGCAACCACTGTTTCCAGCAAAATCATATCCACAACAGCACTGTGATATGGATGCACACTGGAAACATCCATACAAGCCCAAGGACAGACAGAGATAAGGCAGATTAGCCAATACACACCGAACGACAGTGACTGACACAGAGAAACACAGACTGACTGATGCAAACTGATGCTGATTAATGAACAGATCACACAGACCAGCTTTCTGCCCACTTCCTCCTCAGGGTCAGAGTTCAGGGGGTCCTCGGTGCTAGAGTAGCCGTCATTCTCCTCCGAGATGTCCAGAGAAAGAGAGGCCTTGGCCCAGCCTGGTAGAGAGAAGATACATTAGGAAACGGGAGGCTTCACTCGCCTGTCCACGTTGGACACCTCTGCTGGGACTAGCAGGTCCCACTACATGCGCACACTATGCAGACATATACACCGGCATGGGGGACAAGGTGTCACAGTGCTGCATGAGCTCATGATGACTGATGGTGATGTTCCGGTGCTCAGGTATATGCTGACCTGGTGCACGGGTCTGTGGTGGGGGAAGGAGGGTGCCCCCCTCTGTGACAAAGCTCCGATCGAGAACTGAGTCAGGGAACTACGAAGTGGAGGACGGATCCACCAGAGAGAAGCACATGACACAGGGAGATCCCAGGATGACAGTCCCAAGTCTGAGAACACCACACCAATTTGGGTCAAGGGTGCCCAACAAGCAGCGCATGCACCTCCAACAGTGATCATCATTCCAAACCATGAGAACAGCAACACAACAAGGGCTACTTTTCCTGGTTCATTTGAGGACTGGATGCATGTAGGATCACAAACTCACAACACCAGGGGTGATCTTCAGGACTGCAATAGGGCTGCCCAGATCTGGGCATTTTACCAACTTTATTAATCATGTTCACCAAAGAATGCACTCAGAGAAGATTAAACAAAAAAAATCACACTCTGGGTTCCACTAAACATTCCAGTGCCTCTGAATTGGAGTGTTTTTTGGCATGGTGAATGTTAGATCATAGGTTCATCCATTGCCGAAACACCAAAAGGAAGATGGCAAAGATAAGATTTCTCACGTGCACAGAATTGTCTGAAAGAGCAGGACAGGCCAGGAAGACAAAAACACCCCTGCCAGCGGTGATTTACCTCTCCTCCTGGCCTGCATCAGGCTGGAGGTACTGAGCCATTTCACCCTATTCAGGGAGATGGGTGGGCCTGTATCTGTGGGGGTTGGGGGGGGGTTGAAGGGAGCAGTCGTCAGTCTGAGAATCTTCAGTTCACATTTTGGTTCCGCGATGACCATGATCAGGCTGCTCTTTCAGGGCCCATGACAGGGTTTTGGTTGTGTATGGATTCACAGTGTACCGGAGGGCCTATAGACGACACGACCTCCTTCCATATTCAAATAAAAGAGGCCTATGGCGCTTTCCCACTGGCATACAGGAACCAAGCCGTACTGCAAAGAGAGATATAAGTTCCAGCTCGCTTTGGTTTTCCATTGCAGAAGGGTCAGCTCAGTAAAGGCATTTCCAGGTTTGGGTGTGACAGCGATGATAAACTTAAGAGACGGCTAACATTGTATATCATAATTTCCTACGTGCTAATACCTGCTGGAAAATCTGTGAGAATCACAGTGTTATGTTATGTTAGCATCAAATGCTAACGGATTTAGCGTTTGCTTGCATAAACTTGCATTACAAATCCGTTCCGTTGTTCTATAACACTTTTTCAAGTAAGAGGTTGGAAACTTTCAAGTTCTGAGTAATCGGGAATACATTGCAATGTGTGTATTATTAATAATGAATAATATGTAGAATATACGTTTTTTCCCTTCAGATAAGTCTATCGAGGCAGATCACCAATATCTCCGTGCATTTGTAACAGTCAGATGGTGGTCACACATCCAGTCTGGTTTGGGCATGCTTTCAGTACTGCTAGTAAGCAGGGCCCCTTCAGCGCCGTCACTGCGCCAGTACGGCTCGGACACCTTTCAGTGGAAATTGGTCTCTTCACAATACGGCTCGGTTCTTCGTGCCAGTGGAAAAGCACCATTAGAGGACTAAATGAAAGAACACAAAATTAATTTGAAAGGGGATGAATGCTAAGATGAAAAACACAGGATGGACATACACAGGACTCAACGCAAGCCACCCATCTCATATACAACAAGTGAAGAGAGTGTTCAGCTCTGCATTGTTGGGACATGAGAAATTCCCATATTCAGTTTGCCCCCTTGTGGGGGGGGAGGGGATGTGGCAGGAGGACAGAATACCTCTAATGCCAAAAGGAGTTGGGTCGCTCTTAACCTCGTGCCGTTTGGTTTTGTGGTCTGGGCTAATGGGGGATCCTGGCAGCAATGCGGGAAGAGAGGAAGAGAGGGGAGAGGACAGTGAAACAAACAGGAGGAGATAATATATAAAAGGGAGGTCTGGACTGGGTACCCTGAGGCTGGCGTCTTAAGCTTAAGATCATACCTGCCAAGTCACAATGCCGCGCTAATGGCTAATGCTACCTGGTAGGTTAGTAGTAAGGTGTTTAGCACTAGATGGTATGACCTGTCCGAAGAGACACCTTTTAATAATCAAGTTGGATCCTACATGGTGTAGTAATTCTACCTGAAGATGTGCAAAGGCTTTTCAGAAAAAAAGTTATAGTACCCAGATCAATCCATGTTTTCTCAAGGGTTTTGTGCAGTTTTCAGCACAGATGAGGTGTGTTTAATGAACAGCACCACCTTCTGGGCCAGTTTTACCTTTCTGGCTCTTGAGGTTGCTGAAGCTCTGTAAGGTAAAGCGCTTTTTGGCCACGGCTGCCCGCTCTGTGGTGGGGCTGGTGACTGGCTCATCTAAAGCAGTGACCCCATTGGCCGGTAGGATGGGGGAAGCGATCCGATTGGCCGATGGAATGGGTGGGAGTGAGGGAGGAAGAGGGAGAGAGAGGACAGGGAAGGAGGGTGGGAAAGGAAAGGAAAGCGGGGGTTAGAGAGACAGCGCAGAGGAGCAGCTTGTTTTGTGTATTTTTGGGGTTTCTGGGTTTATACAGGGTTCAGTGAACAGCCTGAAAAAAACAGCTGGAGGTGTCAATACGGTGGCAGGAGGTAACCTAGAGACCCCACTGGGAGACACGTTAACATATTTAAATTGTCATGCACATAGATAATTATCAGTATGCATTTACATTACAGTGCAAAAGTCTAAGGGTGACGATACACAGGGCTACCTTTCGAGCAGTGTCGCTTGGGCACATTCCCACTGACATTAGGCAACAAATTTCTATTTGAAAGACTTTGATTGATACAGATGAGATACAGATGAGTTGCCCTTTGTCTCACCTGGATGGCAGTTGCCCGGCAACATCAGTCAAAAGGTGGCTGCATGTATCATGACCTTTAAGCAGTCAAAGAAATTGATGTTTAAATGATTTTCATGTTGGTATAAAACTATGATATTGTATCTGTTACAGTTTGTTAGCTTAACCATTTCAAAACCTCTCCTAAAGTCCCCCCAGTGTTTGGAGAAATCGTAAATGTGTTTTGACTCGACCACTAACACACCTCGTTAATATCTTGACTTTTTAAACTAATCAAATTAATTAATTAATTGAGCTGACAGTGAAATCCAATGAATACACAAAATGGCTGAGTTGCCCCTGGGGAGAGGTTTGGGAGCTGAAGCAGTGTTTATCTAGTCACACAGCAAAGTGTCACTAACTTCTTAGAGAACGGAAGAAATTCTAGATAGTTTGTACTGTGTTACTTTTAATTTGCATATACTCCAATGTTAAATTGTGTTTCTTGTTCCAAGCAAATGTGCACTTAATATCCTGATAAACAGCTTTAAATGCTCAGTACTGTACGAACACGTAACGCCACCGCTAGCACTCCTGGATGCCGAGTGTGTATATAAGTGCACTGATACCATCGAGGAGCTGCGCAGTGTCACACTGACTGCACAGAGCAGGCAGACACTCATTTAAGCCCGGGGTCAGTAACCCCCCAGGTGAGGTATGCAGAGAGGATAGGAGGGTGGAAGGCAGGCCACTCAGATCTTGCCTTTCACCTCCTTGGCCGACAAGAACCAATAATAATGAGGAGCTTTGGGGTTTGGGAGGCGGGTCCACATAGGCGAGGCCCGGGATTGGCTCCTGGGGGGTCTTACCTTTGCTCTTGTCATTGTACTTGGGTGAGGATGAGGAGCTAGGCTCGGGGCTGGCGGGCTCTATTTTCTTCTCTTCTCCCTTCTTCACACTGCCCCTATAACTGGATTTCAAAGGACTGGGGGGAAGGGAAAATAACAGACACCCTGGTGAGGTCTCAGAATTCCTGGAGTGCGATCTGGAAGCGCTTTCAGGTCTTAAAATCAATCAGGTGGAGCTGCCAGCGCAGTGCAGGAAGCTCACCTTACGCTGACAGGGGCTGATTCTGAAACAGGGAACTGGAATGATTGGTCTGACACCCTCTGCTGGCTGGCTTCTGGTAAGAAAGAAATTTTATATTAGTTTACGTAGGTCTTCCATTACAAACACAACAACATTCTCAAGGCAACACATGACCCTAGGGTTCACGTTCATAACATAATAACTGCCATCTGCTAACTGAGAGCTCCATCTAAAACTAATTTGGTTTAGTCACTAAATTCAATTACTAGTTTTTCAGAGATATTTTTTTGTGACTTTGGCAGAAAGCAGGAAAAATCAGTGCTAAACTCTGCAGAGCTACTCATTAATAGGTCATTTCAATTGCCCAACACACACACACTGCCTTTCATGGATGCCAGTGTGTTTAATACCCTCTCTCCCAAAAAACATCTGTTTCAGGAAGTGAGCAGCTCCTTCATTGAAGGTTGAGCCACATCGAACCTCTGCAGGCCTTCAGCTGTCCCGTCAGGACTTTGCGGATCTCGTTCACCCACGACGTCTTGACCTCCGCGGTTGATGCCTATGGGTAACATGGTTAAATTGTGGGGGTACACTTTCCTGTCACCTAAAGAGTCATACGTCTTGGTCACACTGTGAGGCGTCGGCAAGTCATGCTGACGCACCTGCACGATGTAGACCTCCTCTCTAGCGTTGTACCACACTTCAAACTTTTTGTTATCCCCCTTGACAGTTTCTGTGATGCCCACGGCCTTCATCTGAAGGATGGAGGAGAAACAGAGAGGGCCAGAGAAGGTCAAAGAAGAGAATCCGTCACAAAAATGCCGGTTCCACAATCTGCCGGCTCACTCATCACAAAATCGAACCACTTTGAAAAGCACCGTCCGTTAGTCTGGCTGACAAAGATGGCTTGTATTGTACTACTCTTAATACACCAACAGGGGCACATGTCAGAAATTTAAGAGCAACAATAACAAAACAGCTAAAAGGAACAGCAACAATAGGTATGCAGGTTTCAGTGATAACAGAACCCAAAGAAAACACCAAAATAAGTAAAAATCAGCTCCACATATGTGACGAATGAGACGTTATGGCAGAGATCATACAGTATATAGACTAAAGTATTGTGACACATCTCTTAATCAGTGAATTCAGTTGCTTCATTCAGAGCCATTGCCACAGGGGTTTAGATCAGGGGTGGGGAACCTGATCCATGGAGGGCCTGCGTGGGTGCAGGTTTTTGGGATGGCCATCCTGAAAACCCGCACCCACACCGGCCCTCCATGGATCAGGATCCCCACCCCTGTATTAGATCACGCATCTAGCCATGCAGTCAGGTTTACACATTTTTATGAAAGAATGGGTCATTCTGAAGAGCTCAGTAAAACCAGTGAACGCATGGTGCTGTCACAGGATGCCACCTTTGCAGCCAGTTCCTGAAATTTCTTATTGCAGAGCAGTAATATACCTGCCGACACCCCCAAATTTCCCTGGATTTCTCCCGATTTTCTGCATCCTTACTGTTAAGGCGAAGTGGTGGCTCTGAGGCTAGGGATATGCGCTAGCAACTGGAAGGTTGTTGATTCAAATCCCATGAATGCCTGGAGTGATTCTACTCCGTTGGGCCCTTGAGCGAGGCCCTTAACCTGCAATTTCTTCACCCTGGGTATGACGTTAATCTACATCCAGACCTATAAGGAGGTCCTCCAACTTACAGGGAAATTTGGGGGTTTGTGGCAGGACAAGACCTCACACTGGTTCATTCAGACTAGTGTGGTGCTGAGGTATCGCCCGCCGCATGGCTGCACTCAGGTTCTCATCCCTGAGTTAGTTTGTTGCGTGGTGGGTGTGGTAACACGCTGTAATCAGTGCATGCGCCTTACCTGACTGTTATGATCATGTCAATCGATTCCTAAACCTCCCTAATTTTCACCAGCTAACGTATGCAGGTATGGAGACGTCCTACGTGTCAGACTCACGTTGAGCGAGTGCTTGAAGCTGTAGGAGGGTGCCTTCTCGTACCCCTCCCCATTCTCCTCCCGGCGCTTGCAGAAGAGCAGCGCCTTCTCGTGCAGGAACAGGTGACGCTGCATCGGCTTGAAACGCGCCAGGTCCTTCACCTTGGCGTGACCCTTCTTATGCTCTGTCCACACGCTGAAGGAGCCCTGCATCAGTAGCCTGCCCAAGTCGCTAAGGTTACCCTGAATGGGGGGGTTGATTGTTGTTCAAAATCCAGGCTGTTACTCTTCATACAGGGTTTATCAAAAAGTCCACAGTAATCCTCCTTAGATGCGGGGCTGTGCATGGAGTCCATCTGCTCATTAAACTACAAGCTGCGTGCCCTCACCTCATATCCAGTGATAGCGATGAGGTGCATGGAGTCATTGACGGCCTTCAGGATGCCCAGGATGGACGTGAGCGCCTCCTGTAGGTCGTCAGCACCCTCACAACCCTTACTGTACTTCAGCAACTCCTGCAGTATTGGCCGGGATATAAGATTGCGTCACTCCTTCGCTGAACCTTCTATTTCACAAGCTAGGGTTGTTTCTAGTCACCTGACCAAAAATCAAAGTGATCTGAGCAAAATGTGGACACACAGGGGGCAGAATGTGGGCATTCTTTGCACTGGTGACTTAAGCTATAAAAGGTAACATAGGATGCCTTAAAGCAGCCCGGAGCTCAAAATGCCACAAAGCAAACAGAATACTCACCTTCAGCAGAAGCTGATACTTCGTTATTCTCTGGACGGGTTTCAGCAAGTAGGAGTCCAGTCCCAGCTTGTGTTCCAGATTCTTCTGGCACTCCTGTTTGAACCAGTTACAGGTGTGTGTTTTCACTACGGCTTAAACCAGTTGGAGCAGTATTTTCTACTCCAGTTTGCTGAAGCAGCCATCTAGCAGAGTGTCTCCCAATTAGTTCCACAGAGACCCACAGATAATCCATGTTTTTGCTCCCTCCCAAGGACCAAAAATGTGGACTGTCTGGCAGGGAGCTCAGAGGGAGCAAAAACATGGACCGACTGTGGGTCCCCGAGGACTGAATTGGGAAACACTGATCTAGTGCAACAGGCAATAAGAGATGGAGCCCTCTCACTGAGCTCAGCATTGATGAATGGTGAAGGCTCACCTGGAAGAAGGCGCAGTCTGAGCACTGTCTCCACAGACTCTCGGAGCGAGGTTTGTTCTGACAGTACTTCTCATAAATCTGTAGGTCTGTCATCTGACACACAGAAACCAGCATATCACAGAGAGACTCATTTCTAACATAAATCACCATTTACCCAAAGCGACTACTCTAACCAGCCTTCTCATATTACTCATCTATACAGCTGGATGTACACGAATGAAATTCAAGATTAAATGTCTTGCTTAATCATCCACAGAAATGTGTCCCAGGCAGGAACCATAACGATAACCGACTTGGAGTCTTGGCTCCCTGCCAATTAGTACTGTGTCAGTAGCAGTTTATCCAAGCCCAGACACGACTAATCACACACAGATTCTGGAGTTTCTGCAGGGTGCCGTAACTAACCCTCTCTAGGAAGCAGCGTCCCACCAGCTCAGGAGACTCCGTGTACATTTCCAGCTCCCTGAGAAATATCCTGGGGCAGGTGGAAGAGGAGAGGAAAGTTATTTTGGGGAAGCTCGTACAGCAACCTTACTGCCGTCATAAGTGAATTGTTGTGTATCCTAAGGTTGTGCTAATCATTTTTATCATTCCAAAATTATCTTGTTCATGCAGAACAGTGCATTTTGGTAACATTGGACTGGTCCGTGTCCAGAAATGTATAGCACCTCTTATGGAACTCGTAGATCTCAGGCATGTTCCCGAATAGAACTTCTTTCTTGTTCTGAAGGGCGCTGGGAATGAGGGGCTGCATGGCAGGATTGTCCATCTCCGCTGCATAGCCCTGGAAAGGCGTTGCAAAAATGGTCACACTAATATAACTTAAAGACAGTACATTCTGCAATGGTGCCCTCTGGCGGACATAGAGGGAAAGCGCGACACGATTCACCTGCAGCACACACAAGAGCTCCTCCACATAGGCTCTCTCTGTTTCCAGGAGCTCGTTCATCACATGCCTGCAAATAAACACGGCTGTCAACGTGCTCACGATGGCACAGCACCATCTTTGAGCCTTGACCCTGGACCCTTGTGCCTCACCGTCTCAGGATGGCCAGGTTCTCCTCCTCCTCAGACTGTGAGGCATGCCTGGTGGCACTGTTCTGCCGTTGAGCCTCCACCTGAGAATGGTGGAGGTATATACCTGTTTAGCAGCAGCCCGGTCGCGAGGCACGCCAGCGTTTCACTGAGGGCGGCAAACGCATGCTTACCCTTCTGCAGGTCTCTCCGTTCGGAGCATCATCCTCATCGGTGGCTTTTTCTGGGACCCGGTGAGCTGAACAGAGAATAAAGAGGCTATGATTAACTCCCCAAATTAACACTGTAATTAGCATCTAAAATACAACACAGGAAGCAAGAGAGAAGCAAGTATCTCGATTGATCTGAACTTCAGAGATGACGTCTTCGGCGTCATGCACCCTCCTAAGGGTCTGCCAGCAGGAATTGGACAATGCGTGATGCTGTACCATGGGACGTCCGGGGCTCACCTGGAGAGGACAGCGGTGATTTGCTGTAGGCCTCTGGCCTCGGGGCTACGGGCTGGACAGGGCGAGTTTGCTTAGCCGCGAGCTTCTTCAGGCTCACCATCCGCTTGTCGAACATCTCCAGCATGGATGCCTGCTTCTGGAAGCCTTTCTCCACATGCTCCTGCCAAGGCCAGCATGGACAAACCTTGAGGTCAAAAGTCTATCCTGAATACACACATCCATCCATCCATCCATCCATCCATCAATCCTCTAACTGTTTATCCTGGGGGATATTCCACAAAACAGGATTTCCCAGTTAGCTGGATAACTTAAGCTGAACGTGAAAACTGACTAATAGGAGGAGAGATAAGTTGCATTCCTATAGTACAGTACTTACATTTGTCTTATGATATCTGCCTAATGGAGAACTCCTGCTTTTTGGAATACCCCCCAGGTCAATGTCATGGGGATCCATAGAACAGTGTGCGGCTCTGTGGGTTAGGATTCCGTGCCCTTGATCACAAGTTTGCTGGTTCAAATCCCATGGCTCACAGAGTGATGTCACCACAGGGCCCTTGAGCTGCGCCCTAACCCTAACCCCAATTGCTCCCTGCACTGTCTGATCCAGCTTTCTCACTTTTTCTCCTCACGTTGCTTTAAATTTAAAGTCTGCTAAACGAAAAAATGTAACTTACAGTCTGCAAAACAAATAATTTTAATCCAAAGATTCTGTTAAATGAATAAATGTGACATAAAGAGTCTGCCAAGCAAAAAAATGGAATTCATCCTCACAGTACAGAGAAAACGCGGTTTTACCCACGAACTGGAATATTTTCTAACTTTCAAACATAAACCACGCCTCTTTTCAAACATAAACCACACCTCTTTTCAAACATAAACCACGCCTCTTTTCAAACATAAACCACGCCTCTTTTCAAACATAAACCACGCCTCTTTTGCTTGCATTTTATACTTTCAAACTGGTTGTGCAATGGGGGGGGGTGTGCTGCCTTGGGGGTGTATTATGGCTCAGTCTGCCTCTCCCCATTCACTTGCCTTTATTGTCCCACTAAACTCATCTTGATTCCCCCTGCATCTGCACTCTCACCTGACGCTCTTTTAAATATTTTCCTCGTTTTGCCAAAATGGCTTTTCTTTGTAGGAGCCCCCCCTAACGTTCCTGACCCCCAATCCAATAATGCTGCCCTTTATCCCTGCCTCCTTCTGTGATATGGGTCTGTTGGCCGCCTCAGCACCAGCTAGACAGCTCTGGACTGGGAGCCTCACCCTGAACTCGGTGGTGAGCACGGACTCGTACTCCCTCCAGATGGCACCAATGTCCGTGAGCCGGTACTGCGGGGTCGTGTCGAGATAGCGCTCCAGCTCCTGTAAGGCAGACTCCGCCCCATCCTGTGATTGGCACTTGTCTACCGGTTGCGACGCCAGCAGGTAGATTCCATCATCACACCACTTAATAGCCTAGAAGCAAACACAGCGATTAGTCATGTCTGCCTGGCTGGGAGAATTAACTAGATATACCCTGGGGGAGGGGGGGACTAAATGGAAGAATGATTAATCTGTTGTCGTAGCTCCCAAAACCAGCTGTACTATGAGGTCAGGGGGAAATCTCATTGAAAGGTAACCCATAATGAGCCTGTAGAGTGAGACACACCAGACACCAGGGAATCATTGCAATCTATTGACTAGAATTCCAACTGAAAAATAAAACATGGCCATTCTATTAGAGACAATACATCACATCCATGTTCACATTCAGGGTTCTTTGAAATGGGGGGGGGGGCGGTGCAGGTGGGATGTTTGTGAGACTAGACTGCATGGGACCACAGATGCGTGAGTCACACTCACCTCATTGCCTACTGCCTGCTGAAAACAACAGTGGCATCACTAAAGGAACCTACTGGGGTTCATGAAGATGGAGGTGTGTGTGTCCATAGGCGGAGAGGTTAGGATGTAGCACATATTACTCAATCAAGGCAGCTTTAGAGGTTAATAAACACTAGGCTATAAAGGATGTAAGAACAGCAGAAAAAATCAATAGGAAAAATACATTAATGCAACAAATGTAAATTTATGCAGTTGGTATGGGCAGCACTGGCGGCCTTTTGTGGCAGTATGGGGAACTGCAGGTTTAAGACAGCGTTGAGGAGCGCGAGAGCGGCTTGAGCGGGACTCACCTTCTCCAATGTCTGGTGAAGCTCCATGGCCTTGAGGAGGTGGCCCTTGCGGGCCCTCAGCTCCGTCATCAGGGCCTCCACCACAGTGCGCAGCTCGCCACATTTTGGCAGGATGGAGTCCACGGCGTAGTGGGAGCTCTCGATGAGCCGATCACCCTCACAGGCCAGGGCCTGGGCACAGATCAGGATGTCCTTTATGGGGGGGGGAGAAAAGGATGGAGGGGATGGAGGGAGAATGAGAGAGGGAAAAAAAAGGGGTGAGACAGATGGAAGGAGAGGAAATGCAAAACTGCTACACAAAAGAATCATTCAGGAAGACGTGCCAGTTGGATTTTGGGGGATTTTGTGGAGCCCTCCGGTTCACCTAGCACTGAATCCGTTACAGTGTGATTCATATGCTACAGGCATTGGCTGAATGCGGGTGGAAATGCTTCCTGTGTGAATCACACTCCAGCCTCTGGCACACATGACAGTAATGAGGCAGCGTGACAGAGCCGGCTGCCAGGGGACAGGTGCTTCCCTGCGGTCACTCCAGCCTCCATAACCGCCCCTCCCAGATGCCTCTTCGACACACCGGAGATGGTTCTGTGTCGAACAGAGCACCTCTGTGCCCAGCGTTTTCAGTGTCTCGCCGAGGAAAAACATGGCTGAGGTCAAGTGCCCGTTTCACCATCTGTCGCGAGCTGGATGCCGGATATGACATGCCATGTGCCGGAAAATCCCCCTGTGAGTGCAGCTGTGACATCCACGCACACCATGCCACAAATCCCCCTGTGCACCTCAAATCCCCCTGTGCATGCAGCTGTGACATCCACGCACGCCACACCACAAATCCCCCTGTGCACCACAAATCCCCCTGTGCAGGCAGCTGTGACATCCACGCACACCACGCCACAAATCCCCCTGTGCACCTCAAATCCCCCTGTGCATGCAGCTGTGACATCCACGCACGCCACGCCACAAATCCCCCTGTGCTTGCAGCTGTGACATCCACGCATGCCACGCCGCAAATCCCCCGTGCATGCACCTGTGACATCCACGCACGCCGCAAATCCCCCGTGCATGCACCTG